>JABUQX010033625.1:0-17500 GCA_015478945.1 Trachelipus rathkii
TATACCGCAAATAAATAGTGATTTATAGATACAAATTCTGTTATTATGATTTAGCCAGCTCTGATACTTATATGAAAAGATCTATAAATTGTATTCTTTACTATATACTTTACCTAATATATAGAATTAGACCTTCAGGAATACTGATTTATTTTACAATAATGAGGTTTTACATCCACACTGGATTTATGCTTAATTATAATGTTGTCGCATTTATAATACAGAATAGCTAGTGTCTCGTAACACTGATTAAACATCGCGCAGGCCACCATTTAAATGACTTAATAACTAATAGTAATGAATATAATTATATATATTTAGATATAGTAAATAGGTTTAAGGTTCCTATATTGAATATGTATTATACAAATTCTATATATATATATATATATTTATATATTATATTATATTATATATATATATATATTTAAATATATATTAATATATAATATATTATTAATATAATATATATATATTAATATATATATTAATCTATATATATATGTAACAATAAGGTATACTAAAATGTATATACTAAAGTATCTCACCCCAACTATACTACTTGAAAAAGTATCCATATTCTTCTATTTCACTTTTCTAATCTTCTATGAAACCATTAGAGCCTGAATTGTTTCTTATCATACTAAGGATGGATATTTGCAATACTTATTAAATGTTTCTGTTTCTATGGAAAGTAAGGCCAAATTTAGACAGTCCCTGACCCTGATATCATGTTACATCATAGTGCTTGGGAGGAGATGTATTATTATTTGTACGATTCTACGAGCACTATAGAAAACTATGCTTAGAACAAGGATGCCGCGTAACAATTTGTTAGACTTGAGAAATATGAAGAAGATGGGGCAGAAACTAAAATAAAAATACTAGGTTAGAAAACATGTTTATCAGAGAAATCACCATTTAATGAAATATCGTTTTATACTTCTGGAATAATCTTATGGATTTTTAGAAATTATTTTTTGAGAATTTCTCATAAAATTACAATGTATATCCGGAAATGAGATTAGCATTTGTTAATGTGTGAGTTATTCTTTAACAAATGCTATCGGAGTATAAATTACTCTATTATACGTATTATAAGAAATGAACTGTTACAAAAAGATAATATTCATATTAATTAGTGGCCATTAACAGAATCTAAGGCTTCTTAGGAAACTTTTTTTTGAAGTTAGGAATTTTCGTGGAATTCCCTTACTGTAGGAATTATATATATATATAAGGTACCGGTGTTTCTGTTTATATTTATGTTTATACCCTCTGATCTGTAAAGATGCTATCGAAATATATTTCATAAGTTTTCTCTTACAATGACTTGACAATAACTGTATTCTTTCTCTTACTTACTCTCTCTCTCTCTCTCTCTCTATAATATAATACTAATATTATATTAATATATTTATATATATATTATACTATATAAAATATATAATATTAAATATATAATATATAGTATATAGTATATATATATATATATATATATAATACTATTATATATATTCTAATAACAAAGGTGGTAGTACTTAATCAATATATATATTATATTAAATAAGGTTTTGGTAGTTTTTATTATAGTTTAAATAAAAAAAAAAATAGTTTTCTTATTATTTTATCTTTGGATTGCAGGTATTTATTGTGTTTTAGCAACACTAATTTTTTTTCATGACGTAAGTGTGCCTAAACTCAATTAATTTTTAATTGTGGAGGAGTTTTATACTTATGACGTTCCCGAAAGAGGTCTTGTTTAAATCGGCCCTGAAAAATCCTCCTACGATATATTGAGAACAAAGAAAGTCCACAGAATGAGCAGTTTTTTGCGTCCTATTACAAGAGCTTGCCTTACTCGACTAACGTTGCATGGCATGTTAATCTGAATATGTCATATCTAATTGACGCTCTCATCAGGAGGCAACAGAATCGGAAATTCCTCCAGTCCAATGATCCTTATGAAAAATAATGTTTCGAAGGTAGAAAAATTTAAAAATATGTTTTCACTACCTCCGTTAAACCGTACATTTAATACGGAGTTTAATAAAGTAAATATTTTAGAGAAGGTGTTCACATTTTTAAACTTTCAGTCTTTCAATTAGATTACTTTTATATAGGAATAAAGTCGATATTACGCTGATATATAGAGAATATTGAAATTGATTTTCTTTTACTTATTCTCGCTATTATAATTTTTATTTGTTACATTTAAAAATGTTCTTTTCCAGTAGGCAGTCAAATGGGTTCCCACCAATCGAAGTCTCTCCTTGCCTGGTTTTACCTCGCTGATATAAACCGTTTCAGTATGTTTAACACAGGGTTGGGAAAAAAAAAACAGAGTTTTGGGAAATGTCTTACGTGCGACACGCCCGACTCGTTCAAACTATAAGCCTCAGACCTTTCTGTATAAATTTAAGTCAATATTAACTACTGTTGGAAGTCATAATGCAGGCTCACTGATGGCAATATGGTTAAGTATATTTTGAAGGTTATAGGTGTAATAACAGTAATTTGCAAAGTACTACACTATTGAGTAAATTTATTGATTTTTAAGCGATCCTATATAAATATAGATAGAGGAATCACCTATAGATAATATAACTAGGAACCTATAGCATAGTTTGATTACTATTTATATTATATATAATACAGTAGTAAGTAGTAAAGATTTATGTGGAAATTTAAAAAGGAATGACTAGTTTATACTATATACATTACTTCATGGTTGTAATAATAGTATTTCATGAGGAATTTTGTTGTTTCTATATATATATATATATATATATATATAATATACGAGGGCTATACTTACATAGAGACAATCCTTATGATCGACAGGGAAACGCGCTATTACAATTGATGCCGAGGGGTGCTGTAGAAGAGATTTATTATCAAGAGAGAGATATAACTAGACACAGATATCTCGAGCGGTCTAGCATGTGAGCCAAGACCGGCTTCTATTAAGAGATGAAAGGTGAGTAGGATAATTAAATTGAGTATAGGAACGACAGAAGCAAGATCTTGGCGCATAGGAGCAATTCCAGCAGAGACAGGAAGAATGCTCGACGTGAGTATTGAGATTAGAAGGATGTTGAACAAGCCTTTAAGCACAAACCGCTTTTGATGCAAAGAATTCCCTCATCAACTAGGAGTTGCTTGATGGAATAATCGATATTAGCACATGTGAAATCTTACATGTGCCGGTGGCACAGAACTAACGCATGGTTGGATCTAAATACAGTGTTGTTCTGATGGACTCAAGAGAGAACTGTGACAACTACAATGGCAATAATCATCATGGGAATGTGAGAGTGGTGCGTCTCCTATACAAAGAGTTGATTGGCCATACGGCGAGGAATATCTATTGTATAGCACCTTCGCAGCTATCGCTTTAACTATTAGATAAAGAAGTTAATATAGAAGAGGGACCCAATTACGCAGCTCCGCAAAAGATAAGGATGTGTCAATTAATAAGAGAGATATCTGGACGTTGGAGAGCCTCTCTATATATATGAGAACTCGACCAGTGGCCAAACCTCAAATCTTTACGAGAGCAAGTTCCGAGGTGAGAATCGTGCATGAAGTCCCCCAAAAATGATCTAGATAAATAAACTGACATGGAGGTGTACTCCATGAACATAATGCAAAGTGGATAAATTGTGATCAGGTACATTGTATGATCTTGGGAGTTACTATCTCGATCGACAGTAGAAGATATTAAAGCTCCTCAAAGATAATCAGTAATCATCAAGCAAAAGTCTATCTCATATTGAGCCGGGGGATTGGCTTGAGTCTGTGGAAGCCAACGAAGTAGATGATGTGAAGGTTTCGCATAAAATCATAATAAGCGTTTAATTTTTGATATTTATATGTCTTAAGATCTAGGTTTTGGAAGCTGAGAGAATATTAGTAAGTATATATATGTAAGAGACGAGAAGAGACGCAGAGATGAGCCTGGTCGAAAAAAGAGAACTAATGGGAAATAAGTTTATGATTAGGTGGTTCTTATGAAAAGAGGAGAGATTTGCTAGAAGTTTGAGTTTATTATAAGAGTTGTATTTCACAAGGTTCAGACGTACACCCTCCAGCCCACGTGAAAATCTATCCAGATAGACGACATAGAGAATTAGAACTGGGAATATTAAGACGAGAGGCCAATTCTAGAAGTAAACAGGAAGAGAGCAAAATTGAAAATGAGTTAATGTATGAATGGAATGGGTCGACGTCAATCGTCCATATTTGAGAATGAATAGAGGTCACGAGTAGTTCATGAGTGAAGAGAAGATCGGAACTTATATAGGATATTGCTAAAGAGAAGGTAAGATGCAAACGCTCTAGATGATAGAGACCCATAAAGTTGAGGAACACCGATGATTCTGAGCGTAGTTTTGAAGAAAGAGAGAGAGAGGTACGGCAGGCTCCGCAGTCAAGAAGGCATGATATTAGGTCTGCGAGGAGTTACGATAATACAGAAAGCTAGACTTTATTTTGTATAAGAAGCCAAAGAGCGAAAGGTGATCACTCAGCGAAGGGAGAAGGAAGCTTGGAGTAGTTCAGCCATAATGACTATATTTTTACATTTAATTGACATACGTCTCGGCAGAGCTCAAGGAGTTGCTATTGGCTGATAGTACAACGGGTGAAGGCCACCGGGGGCATAACAAGCAAAAGAATTATCTCCCGTGAAATTCATGAAGCCGCCAATGGCACATACAAGCGCATATTATCAGACCGTAAGATAGGAAAGTACTAATGCAGTTTCAGTAAGGGGTTGTTGACTTTTATGGTGCCTGATTATACCCTCAGAGTTGTGAGTAGGCTGGCCTGACACATCGCGATCACTGGGCTGCTATGATGCGGTCACCTAATAAAAATTAGGACAAGCCATTGCGGGTTTTAATTTACCAAAGGTTAGTTTATAATGTTAGGAAATGCATGTGTGACGCATGAACTTTATTTTACAGTGTGCAATGTGGAACTGAGTTTTGGGAATGATGTTTAAGAAATTGAAGTATAGTTGAGATAGATTCAAAAGATTCTAGATATAGAATTAACACGTAACGAGAAATCAAGCAAAGTTATAAATATTATTATTTTATCTGCTTTACCTTTATTTTATTTACTGAGAACAGTAGTTGGAACATGTTACGTTAGCTTATCCAACTATTAACTTAGAGGGAATAATACGTTTGCTAGTTATATAATTATATTGAATGAAACATGCGATGAATGTAAGTATCGAATTCGAGGGCAGCGGATAGCCTAACTGGAATGCACACTTCCCTACAAGATTAACTCTGGTGAGATGGGTAAATGCCATCCGGGCTGAGACACGCCTTTCCTAACTGATTTTCGTTAAAGATTTCAGGAGCTCCTAATATTAAGCACCTACAGATGTCAGATGTAATCTACAAGGCAAAGAAGGCATAAGTGACATTACCTTGAGAGGATAGAAAAGGAGAGGAGAGGAAAGGAGAGGAGAAATGTTTAAGTGATTTAGTAGGAGAATATATCTTGGAGGCCGAAGAGATTTGGCCTTTTCAGTTTCTAGGAGAATAAGCAACAGAACCATCAGAGCGACTAAGTGGAGGAAAGGCAGATTACAGAAGTTAGTTTAGAATATTAGAATGTTTTTTTGTTGTTTTGTAAGCCAGAAAGATTTGTCATTAGGAAACAATGGATTAGTTGGCGCAACTTTTCCGTTTTGATGAATTGAGCTCCTCTAATTTAAGGCGGCCGTCGAAGAATCCTGCAACGATTTCTAGCAGAATTGAAAATTATGCAAAGAGTGAAGGATGAACGATGAATTTGTTCCACTCCCGATACAGCTGTCCCTCTAGCCTGATGGCCAGAGAACAGCACCGATCGATACCATGGATTAAATGAGGAGAGAAAGATTAGTCGGAAAAGAAGGAGTTAATCCTACTCATCCCATTCAATCGATTACAGCTTGCCCACCTTATATGGCAAGAAGTTGGAAAGCGTCACCAGAGACAAAAGGTGTACTCCTATTATAGGTTAGCGTAGAAGCAACGCTACAAGGCCCCCATATCGGCCCGATCAAAGTGCCAGAGAAAAACGCGTAGGGTCAGGATGGAGGCTTTGGAGAGAAATGTATTAAAATATTCAGAGATATATAGGTTGTGGTCAGATTTAGCCAAATAGGAGCCGAAGGTAGTGTATTTATAGAGAACAGGACTAGTGGTGAAACATCGGTCAAGTGTGTTTTCAAGAATTGGTTGGACGATCTCGGATATGTGTTGTAAGTTCTTTAATTAGTGCTTCTCCAGACTTCGTATTGAGTAATGCTAAACTGATTAATGCGCCCTCCTCCCCACCTAGAATAAATGTAATGAGAAGGAACCCAACCATTCAGGTGTGTACTATGAAATCTCCCTAAATGAGAAGGAGACTCAGTATTTGGGTTTTAAAATTGATGAGAAGAGTGTAAAGTCTCCGTGAGAAAGTATAGTAAAGTATTTTCCTAAAGAAGGAGCGTGAAATCATTTTGTTAGCAGATGATCATAGTAGCAGGACAGAACATAGATTATTGTAGTTTTAGAACAGGATAGAAAGATTTTAAAGCCACTAGAACATCGAATGTTAATGGAGATTTTCGGGAGGATTTATCCGAGAACGTGTTGTTTTTAGGGTACCACGGTGAGCACAGTGCTTGAGGTGGGCTTTTCGAACGGTTTCATAATGCCATTGGGCGACTATACTTGGGACTACCGCTCTCCATAGCCTTTAGACGGAAATTTGGGATTGAAATTACTATGTAATACTGTCTGTGTCTACACCTAATTTCCTAAACCCTGTTGAGTTAGTGGACCACTCTGGTATTTCCTCATGTCCTATATCTGGGATCTCAGAACTAGGCAGCAAGGAGGAAAGGTGAGTGTTTAGTGAGTTATTGAGGTTTAGGTGGTATTGCCACTGATGTCAGGTTATTGATGCATTAGACCCACGGAGTGTAGACGGGGGAATTAGGATACGATATTAAGTGGCAAAGCCCCCGCGCCGGACGTGTCAAATCTGCTCATCTTTTGCATCTTAAATTTCTTTATTTATAAAACCACTTACAACTTATAACAGAATTTCCAATTGAAGAAAAAAACTTAAAAATAAATTAACAAAAGACGTGAAATAAGCAAAACATGTTGGGGATTCATCGGAACGTTTATACAACATAAATTTAAAGAACCTAATCGGGGGTAAACTCTTGCAAACTTAAAAAAGTTTTATCCAAACAAGGCGTGAGTTATTATGGTGATCAAATAAACTGCAAAAGAGCGATATAAGATAAAAACAATAACTGCCCCACACCTCACAAACGCTAGGCCCACAGTTAAAGAGCATAGAAAAAAAGTAAACTAAAATTTCATGATTCTATAAATTAACTATCAACCTACATTTAAAAGGGTTTCATTGCCAAAAAATACTCTATGAGAAATCTTAAATTTATCCACATCTCTGTCGAACTGACGAATACTTCATTCGAATCAGCTGAGGTGTAAAGACTTTTAAACATGAGACCTACTCGCGGGTTACTATGTGGCGATTTTAAAAAACAATAAAGAAATGCAAAGAAAAAAGTCTAAAACTGGAGAGACTTAATCTTTCTTAAAATCATCTCGCTGACGGTAGAATGTTTTAATTTTACTAAAAAGGACTAACCTCTTATTGGTATATCAAACAGGTCAGTAAGATTTATTTTTAATTACTTCTAAATAAAATAAAGTATAATGTTTTTGCTATGATGCTACTACATCTTTTCTTAATTATACAGGGGCGCCCATTTGGATCGCAAATCGGGATAAAACACAATAAAATAGCACTAAGTGTATAATCCAAATTCTTATCTACTGAGAGCACACACATGCTACAATTTTGAGCCACGTCTTCGCGACACCGACGGAAACCTCACCACATACGACTATATATGTATCTACCCTATATCAATTGGCTATCCTTTCACACGGGTCCCCTATACCTTTATTTGGGTATATATTCTATCACTATTTCCTTTCTTACTTTATTGCTATATATATTATCTTCATCTACTTATTTTACTTTATTATATTCTCACACTGATCGGCCATAACCTTACGCTATCTGTTTGATAATCGCTACTAGCTATTTATCATTACGTATCTTACTTATATATTATCTTTATCTACTTAGTGGTTATGATATCCTCAAACGGTTTATAGGGCTAATTCTACTACTTTTATATATTACATTACTTTTTATCTAATTTAAACTGTCACTTATTTTACTCTAATACACTACTACCTCCTTCCACTCCCATGCGAGACCTCTGTAAACCCTATTTACTCATTATTATCTCACTCCATTATACTATCTCAATGTTTGAAACTCATTCTGTTTCACAGAATATCACTTAATTCTTTCTATTTTCTACGTTTTTGCTTAATGTGTGACACAAAAAAAAGGTAAAAATAAATTTTCTCAACATATTTTAACCTATATTTTCGTAATTAGATTTTTCTCGTTCCCATAGAATTTCAAAACTGCTTCATGATACTCTACACTCAACTATATTTATGTAGACAAATTTCACATATTTCTTTCACATCACCTACTATTTACACTATCTATAAACAATCATATTACTATATATATACCTCTCTAAATTAAACTATCTATTAATCTCTATATATATTATAATATATATTATATATAAGTATATATATTATATATTATATACTATCTATACTTTATTATATATCCTCTTAACTCTATTATTATATTATATTATAATAGACCGTATCAAAGATGTAATAATTTTCGAAGATACTCTTCCCACATTAATTAATTATTTGGTAGAAAAAATAAATTTATGTTCGAACTTATAAGGTGCTAAATTTTGCGCAAGCAATATTCTTAGCATGAGTTTGAAATGAAAATATACATCTTATATAGAGGCCTCCGCCTTGTTCGAGCATACTCACAACTCAAAGTTCACTACAACTCACAATTCTTCTCACGTAAGAAAACCATCGGCCCCGAAAAACAAGTCTCTACCAAAACATCTATATATATAGTAAACGAGGGCTGACTAGGCCTGTCGAGAGACAGCACAATCCTTCGAGACACTACGAAAAACTCAAGAACGACAAGGCCCTTGCCCAAAAAATGGAGGTAAACATCGCTGAGAGCGACAAAAGACTTTTATGGATGAATTTGTGAGAGAGACGAGAGAGAGGGAGGGAGGGAAGAGAAGGAGCACGAGTATTGATGATGACGAGAGAGTACTGAGTAGAGAGATCGCAGGTAGAGAAGCTAGAGACGTCACGCTTCATCAGCATAAGGCAAGACCTTTTTTTAGTCCTTTTAATGTTTTTAACTCATAAATAATCGTTTCAAAATATGGGATCTTTTTTAACGCCCATCATTAATCTTATAATAGGGACTTGCTCTCAAAAAATAGCCACAAACTTCGTAAGCTTTTATAAAAACTTTTATATAGTTTTATATACTATATATTAGAGTACTGGTTTTTATACATATTCTTGGGGGGTATATACTATAATTATATATATACTATATATATAATAATTATATATATATATAATATATATATATATATATATATATAATATAGTATATATATAATATATACGTCTGATTGTGGAAAAAATAAAATAAGAGTGAGGAAAAGTATAATTATTAATAAACATTTTTCGTTGATTGATAATAAGAAGTTATAATATTGTAATGAGAGAATGATAGATGACTCAAACTTGAAGATGTTTATGATTGTGGTGATGACTAGGTTTTCGATTTAGAATTTAATTTCGATTTTCTTTAGTTTTGTGCTCAGTGTTGTTTAGATTTAGAACATAAAAATAAAATCTTTAGAGATTTTTTCTAATATAAAATTGAATATTTGATATTTAAAACATTTAGATTTTGTGTCGAGAAATTTTTTTTTAATCTCATAAATCATTGACAATAAATTTGATTGAAATTACTTTGTTTTCTTTCAGTTTTTCTAAAAACGTAATTTAGTCCATGGGTGGTATTTTATACCCAAGGCTTTTTTGGGACAGTGCCGAATTGCTTCGTTTACCAAAAGCAAAAAGAATCTTAATTTGATTATTATTCTCTGCTTTCTCGGTGGAGTATTTCGAGAAAGATTAAAACATAGTGTACATTAAGTAAGAATGCTTTAAAAAATTCATATGAGAGATACCACCCTCTTACGCTTTGCCGGCGCGCATTCGCTCTCGACGGTAATTTTTTCGAAGAGCAGCTCACAAGTGCTTAGGATTTATTTTATATAATTTAGAATACTATAAGTCCTCTTATGACCCTGTAGTTCCTCAGTTCTCCAAGGTAAGATTTGGGGGAAACAGAGCTTTTTTTACGGAAAGTGGTGGTGATACTGACAGCTATTTCAATCTGCATATAATATTCACTCATTTCCTACGATAAACTATACAACAAATCTTCTTTCATGATCAATCTATCATAGTTTGGGACAGCTCTCCTCTCTTTTTTTAACCTTTTAATGAGTCAACTATTTAATATTGGGGAATTGCTGTGGGTATGCTTGAATAGAGACAGGTTTCAATCTCAATCGAGGCCAGGGTAATTACTTATAAGGGACGCTGTCAGATCGTTTTCCGGTAACTTCCTAAGGAAGTAAGGTATAAAAGGATGGCTCTGACACTGGCGAGATAGTAGACTGGAACTAATTCTTATTAATATATTTATTTTCACTCTTTTCACACCCTCTTAGGGTTCTTTGAACCACTATATATATGTTCTTGCATGAATTATTTCTACTAGTTGTATTTTCGCTTGAAGAGAACTGAGAGAGAAATGATTCGACAAAAGACTTTCCTGAAAAATTTCCCTACCTTAGAAAACTGGGGATTGTCATCGTTTGGGATAATTGTGTGGTTCGAGTGCGTTTCCAGATAGAGGTGGATTCCTTTTCAAATATTTTTAGTCGATAACAATCCTGCTATGCAGTAAGTTGTTGTTTAAGGTTAATACAAAATGCGTGTTGCAAACAACCCCCTTTAGCCTTCTAAAGCCCTAAGAAAATTGTTGAATTCATTAATTATGTCCACAAATGTGATAAGTAGGGCATGTTGAGCCCGAGGGGTTGTGGGGGTCTAATTAAACTACTTGTACAGACACATAAAAAAGCCTCGAACATTAAATATCAGATATTGTTCACCATATTTTACTGGCTAAATGCTACTGTTCTCAGGTCGCATGGGCGTTTAGCCTGCCCTCACTTTGTTTGGTCGCTGACTAATCCGGGCCGGATTAACACGCATCGATTAACGCCTGTTAAAATATTTTTTGTAACGATTAAGAATTAACGAGCGTTAACATTCTCATTAACGGTGCCCACATATATATATATTATAAATCTATATATATATAAAATCTATCAATAAGTCTTTTTCAAAATTAATACCAAATCCAAATTATTTAAAACCGACACAACAAACACACTCAATAGATATTATTAAAGCACACACACACACTATCAGCCATCCATAATATATTCTATATATATTATAATATGATAATATTATTATTAATATATACTATATTAATATATAATATTATACTATATATTAATATTAATTATATATCAAGGTTAATTAGTTTACTAATATTATAATATTAGCTAAGATATCCTTAATTTAGATAATCATTAATTTAAGTGATTTAATTTCAGTTTGAAAACTTTACATTATTTGCAAATTAATATATGTGTGCAATAGAGATTTGCAAATTATGGCAATCTCAGGACTGAAATGCTTTTATCAAGTTTGAAAGACCTTCAACCTTATTGTTTAAACCTCTTTAATCTAATTTTCACTTGTACGGTTTTTCTTTTTCATTTATCCTACTTAATATCTTTATCTCATATCTCTTTCAACTTAGTTTCACCAAAAATTTCTGCATAGTCAGTTTTTATGGATCTTTAACGTAGAAAAGGTGAGAGAGAGAGATGATAGAGAGAGAGAGAGAGAGAGAAGAGTTAGAGAGAGAGAGAGAGAGAGAGAGAGAGAGAGAGAAGAGATGATGGAGAGAAATAGAGTAGAGAGATGAGAAAGAGATTGAGAGAGAAAAAGAGAGTAGAAGAGAGAGAGATTGAGAGATAGAGAGAGTAGAGCAGCAGACGAGACATTTAATTGACCGGTTTTACGAATAAAGGAATAAGCAATAAGAGCGATATGAATTATAAATTAAAAATTAATTTTTTATTTATGTTACATCCTCCAACAAGTTCGGCTCCGCCATGTATTATACTCCGCAAAGTCTAACTTTTCACTTTTTCTATATTTTTTCTTGGAAAACAAGAGGAGAACATTACCACAGTTTTATTCTATTTTTTACACTTGAATAAAATTAACCCGAAAAGTGTTGGACGATTTCAATCTACTCAATTAACACAGTGTACACAAATAGCAGACAGCCCATCACTCAAATACTGCGTGTGTTTGCTTTAACTTGACAGGTTTATACAAACACTTGTTATTTCGAACAAAAAAATATCAACTAGGTAATTCCTTCAAGGTCACCAAGGTATATTATAATAAGGTGTTGGGATATATTTAATTAGCTACATCCACCGCTACTCAATACCGCTGAACTCTGCTCCCCTAAGGGAAAAAGATGCATATTGCCTATTTACTGAATCTTTGGAATACATCTCTTCGGGTGGAATTCGCAAATCTTTATGTTAGTGAAAGAATTTAATATAATAAGTATTTTTTTCATTCTTCTCCATTTCCCAATAACAAATAAAGAAAAAGATAAAATATATGTGAAGCCACCTTTAAATTATTAAACTCGACAATCAATTTAAAAAAAATACAATTTTTAACCTATTAATTATGCTGTTTCATAGTAAAAGATAATTGTAAAGAACACATATTTATGACTGGAGAAATTCTTAGCAAATTCTTAAGAAAGCTGCCCTAAGGGCATATGAATAAAATAATTAATTATCCAAATCTTCATACTAGAAATAACTAAAATAACATCTTTTGCGAGAGTGAGTAATATTGGTCAGTATGCATTTTACTTTCACATTATCAGCAATCCGGAACCCTTCATTGTATGTTAAAAAACATATAATAGATATTATTGTTCTACTCACCTGTATTATTCTATTTGAAATATTATTTGGTAAAATACTATTTGGTAAAAAACTCACCTATTACTTAATTATTATGTTTTGTATTATTTTTTTTAATAAAGGTCACCATTTATTTTTCGAATCTTCTAATGGTATTAGTCTTTAACCTTCAAACTCTTAAAAAAAGTTCCTCATGGCTATGTGACTTTTTTTTTAGGCGATCCGCCCCTAGACTGGCTCTCTCTGCAACTTAAAATTTATCATTATAACGACTAAACATATGACAATTTTTAATGAACGGACTGATCCCTTTCGGTTCTGGGACTAAATGCAAGAAACAAGCATTACACTGAAAACGTTTCATATTACACTTTTTAATGTATATGTCGCGTTCAAAGTAAACTATAATTATCATATTTCCGAGCATTTCCTACGCCTTTTGTGAGCATTTAGCATGTCCTCATAAATCTATCTTCTAAGCATAGCAGAAAACAACAAACACAAAATCTAAACAAAATCATCTCATATAAATATATATATATTTGGCAACACATACACATTTTATCTCTGACTTTCACTCTTAACCTGTCATCTCAGAGATTTAACATCTCTTCTCACTCTGCCTTAAAACTTTCTCTCAGAACTTAGAATAATGGCGTTATCGGTGAGAATCTCATAACACAGAACACCTTTTCTGCTCTCTCAAACCATCACACTCCATCACTCGATTCTATACCACTCTCACTGGTGACTATCTCCGTAATTCTAACCAATACTATCTTAAAGGGGTTTGCGAAATACGCCGTTCCTCATAAACCTCTTTTTAGGACATTTTTTCTTTCCGCCATATTTCAACACTGGGAAGATTTCTATCTTAACAACAATATACATTCAACATTACTTCTCTATATGCTCTCTTCTTAGCTTTCCATTGTCTTTCTACCTCTTCCTTCATAGCTATTAGTAAGTTTCTATCTTCTGTTAGCCTAATGAGGATTCGATACCAATTCTTTGATACCCTGTTAGGAGAGTATAGAAATAAAATTTCAATTTCTTTCTACTTTTATATGTGTCCTTTCGCCTTGAGCGGTCACTATTAACTAATAGTATCATAAAAGGCTGTATCTTTCCTCACAAATTAATAACAGATTTCTTTTCAGATTTACTTTTATACGACATCTAGTCACTGTAAGTCACGCTGCAGTGGGTTTGTAATCTTCATTTATTTGGTTGTATTATCTGAATCAATATATTCACTAAGAATTGAGTCATCTTATGGATCAATTAATGGCTTACCCTCTGAAATAGGTTATGAATTCTGTTTTTAATGATAATTCCTTCAAATCCTGGTCGAACATGGCGGCAATTAATCGTGTAATGTACAGATAAAAAACTTTATCAATCTATAAAATGAAAATACATCTGGTAGACCAATTGGACCTTATTGTTTGCTTTTATAGCTTAATCTACAATAAGATATTCTGATAGATTGGACTTCTGAGCTATTTTTGCCCACATCACACATTTGAAGATAGGTAGAAATGTTAAAAAGGGCTCCGCCCAACTCACCTTTTTTCTTCAATGACCTGCGACCGGGACCAGGGATTCTTTTTAATATTGACTAATATTTAAGTTTCAAATTTGACAACCACACTCTAGATACTATGCCTTCAAAACTAAATAATAATCGTCTTAATAAGGAAAGAGGTTAATACATAGTCCCTCTAGCCGCCAGATTGTGGACCAAACATAACTTAACTAATGAAATACGTAATGAACATAAAATTATTATTGACTAATTAACTTGAAATTGCCTTTGTTTAGTCACTTTAAGATGTGTTTTTTTAATAGTGAATGATTCCCTATAAAATATATATTTGCATAATATAAATCTTAATAAAAAATTACTTAAAGTTAAATGAGTGGTTCAAGGAACCTTATTATGTAGCTCGTTGAGGTAAGGGAGACTTCTATGGCAGATCTTGTGTTACGAATCACTACACCTACTTCTGTAAATATTCTTTATCTAAAATGCACTCATTATCAAATACCATACACTCTAATAGCAACAAATTGAAATTATACAATAATAATCATCTTTCCTAAAATAAAATTAATAAATTCACTTATTGATAAGACTTCATAATAAACAATAGACAGTACGACACGACGCTCATTACATATCAAACTACAAACTATCCATACTTTAAAATATTATAATTCTTCTTGTAGACAACATATAAGCATTTTTGTAAATATTTATGTAAAAACTTAAGATACGAAATTATATTCAAGATGTTGCTTTATATTTACGAATTCTCAGTTTTAATAATTTTCTGCAGCTCCCCATAACACTTAATCCAGTTTTTTCTGTTCAACTACAGACTTGGAAGGTTTAGTAACTTTCATGACTCCTCCTCTTCAACCCACCACAAGATTCGGTCCTTCTTCTCTTCGAGTCCCTTTCCCTTCCGATCTCTTTTTCTCAGAAGACATTGTGGCTCCCTCATTTTTTTAAACCTCCAAATATATTGTGGAACAGTTATTAGTTATTACGATTATTACCTGTATAAACCTTCTTTTTCCTATCCTTTTTATCCTCTTCATTATTTTTAAAACTCACTTTGGGTCCTCATTTGACGGGTGGATACTATAACACAACTTTTCTTAACTACTCAACCTACAAACCAAAAGGCGAGAATGCTACTCAGACTTTTTCATTTTTTATATTTAACGCCTTAACAATTTTTGCTCATCTTTACACACTATTTTCGTTGAGTATTAAAAAAATACTTCCAATTCCTGATATATTATCTACATATTCACTAGGCCTTCTCCCATAACATTCCATATATAAAAAAGATATTTATACACTCGTTTCACTACAACGACACTAACACTAACTCTCTAACATCATATAGCGGTTTCATTAAATATAATTCCATGTTACTCTTATTGGTCTATTTGGTTTCTAATAGCTCCGATAATTATTATTAATTTGGTAATAATTTTGATTTTATAATTTTAGAAATTGAGTATAGAATTTTTTATTATTCATACAGCTTCAGCTCGACACTTTACAACTTTATATACTACACCCACACAATTTATAATTATTATACCCCATCTTCTTTAATTCTTCACTCTGCTCCTTTTTCCCACTGTATTTTTTATTTGCCAATAAACCATCAGCCAACACCAAATCTTATTTCTGAACAGTGAATGGTCATTCATTCTAAAAGAAGATGAACAAAGATCCACTTATTTGTTGAATGCAATTATTGGTACTTATTAATAAATATAGAATATAAGCATCTCCTCCGCAAAAACAGATGATATTAGAATAAAATACTCCTTTTTTTGTCAACATAAACGTATCTACAATCTTTTTAACTTTTTTGCTCATCAGTGATTTATATCGCATAAATAATAAAACAATAATCATAAGAACAAAAAACTGAAAATAAGTTAAAGTTATGTTTTGTGACCATGTCAGATATACACTACATATTAGCAATTCAAAGTTTTTGGGAAAAAAGCCTCGTCCGAGACCTATTTTTACTAACTATCGGTGGAGCTACAAAAAAACACTTTATTTATTTACAAAAAGATATATTTTTTGTCAGAGTGAAAGATTGGATTTATCTGGTCACTGCTGGAGGCCACTATTCTTCCTACTATATATTATTATAATTAATTATTATTATTATTATTATTACTCTATTTATTATAATTTATCATTAATATTATATTATTGATTATTCTTATTATTATTATATTATTTAATTATTTTTATATAAGTTACTTTTAATTCAAACCACAGATGTAAGTGTAGAATTATTATTATTATTTTAAATGGAGAATATAGGCTATCTATTGAATCTATCTTTAGATTCTATAAAGTTGATTAAGGTATAGTTGTGTCACGTAAAATCCAAGTTAAATGTCGAGCTGTCTAGTTATAAAATCAATTCATTATAAGAAAATCTTGAAAATTATATGTTTAGGAAAATAAGATTCTTTGGATTATTTTCTGTTTACATATATCGTACACCAAATTCTTTCATTAAAAAAAGTCAATCTGATGCATACCAATTTTGAAAATAAACTTCACCAAATTTCATATTAGAAATCAAACCTCTCTCTCTTCTCTCTCTCTCTTCTCTTCTCTCTCCTCTCTCTCATCGGTCTTCTCTCTCTCCGTATTCCTCCTCCTCTCTCTACTCTCCTTCTCCTTTTCTTCCTCTCTCTCTCTCTTTTAGTCATAATAATCTCTCTCTCTCTCTTCTCTCTCTCTCTCTCTCTATATATATATATATATATATATATATATATATATATATATATATATATATA
>JABUQX010033625.1:22500-25000 GCA_015478945.1 Trachelipus rathkii
TTTCCGAGTAACGGAGTAACTACTTTTTTGAGTAACGATGCCCACCTCTGTATATTAACACCATCTTCCAGGTAGAGCTTTCGCCCTATCAGTTGAACCAGAATCATTTTCCTTCTGGCCTAGAAACTCTTGATCCCGGAGCACCCTAGAAAACTATTTCTCAGCGCAATGGAATCCGATGCTAGTCTTTGAGTTATATACTCTCAGGTAAGGTTTCACCCTTTCAAGGGAACTTGCACCTTCTTCCATTTGACCTCGAAAATCGTTCTCTCAGATCTCTCCAGAAGGTCGTGTTTCTAAGCGCAAAAGCTTCTAATGCTAGTCCAGGAGTTATATATATATATATATATATATATATATTTATATATAGTTATATATATATATATAATATATATATATTATATATATATATTCTAAACACATAACAAAATTATATTATATATATATATATATATATATATATATATATATATAGTTGTCGGTATTTTCGGTGGTTTGTTCTTGGTGAAATATGACGGTGAATTGTTGTTGGTAATTCATAACGCTTATATATATATATAATATATATATATATATATATATATATATATATATATATATAATATATATATATATATTATATAATAGACTTATATATACTAGTATAATATATATATATATATATATATATATATATATATTCTATACTCCATTATAATTATTTGTAAAAAATTTAAATATATGTTCGAAATTATGCTAAAATTTTGCGCAAGCAATATTTTAGCATAAGTCGAAATGAAATAATATATAAACCCGCCTTGTCGAGATCTCCACTCAATCACTAACTCACTATTCAGACTTACTTCTTTTCTACGAACTCAATCGCCCGAAAAATAGTCTAAAAAAAGACCCTCTAATCCTCAGCTGGGGAGGTAAACAGCCGACCAAGCCGTCGAAAATCAGAATCTTCGAGCACCAAAACTCAAAGAACGAAAGCCCGCCCAAAAATGAGGTAAAACATCGAGCTAAGCACAAGAGACCTCTAATTTGAGAGAGAGAGAGAGAGAGAGAGAGAGAGAGAGAGAGAGAGAGAGAGAGAGAGAGAGAGAGAGAGAGAGAGAGAGAGAGAGAGAGAGAGAGAGAGAGAGAGAGAGAGAGACTAATTTTTTATTATCTTTTTTAAATAAAAATATCATTACAAATATCGATGTTTTAAATTACTTCCATCCTCTTATATAGGGTACTTGCTATCAAAAGAAGCCACAACTTAGCAAGTCTTTCCTATATAATTGGTGAACCCGGAGAAAAACACCCAGAACTTTTCAATCAGTGCCTTCTGATAACCAAAAGAAAACAATCAAAATGAAGAAAAAGAAAAACTATAATACTAAAATTTCCAAATCAGGTCACTCCAAAAAGATGACTCAAGCAAGCATTATCGATACAGACTTCTTCCCATCCTCAATTACTTTTGGATTATGGTCAGAAACTCATTTTTGGATTCCACTACGAAATCAGATTCCTTTTCGAATTCTAAATGTTTCTTGGCCATCTCCCATTTTTAATATGTTTCCTTCTTATCAAGAAATTAATCACTAAAATAAAGAAACTATATTTCAGGCAATTTCGCCTCTACAAATGTCCCGCAATATTTCTTTCATACCCGAAGCTTTGAAAAATGTTTACGTACGCGTTCATCGAATCAAGAAAACATTAGAAACGCCTTATAATGGACCTTTCCTTGGATTCACCGATTCGATCAATGTTGCCTATTAAATATTTATAAAAAAATTTATTGCTACAATAAAGGACTATATTTTAGGCAATCTTCGCCTCTACATATGTCACGAATCTTTAAAAACATGCACACATGTGTTGATCGAATCAAGAAAACATCAGAAGCTCCTTATGCTGATTGGACCTTCTTTTGTTATTCAGCTATTCAATTGATTCAATCAATCGACATTCAATTCAGTGCCAACAGAAGAAGAACTTACGTCGAAATCCAAGATGTCAAGTGACATTCTCCAAGCATACTTATGTGCAATATATTTAATTTAAGTATTTATTTAAAACAATATGTATTTTTATACATTTAAATGTTTGCATGTGTATTTATGTCTTCAGACATAATTAGATATGCTTGCATTTGAAAGTACTTTTACTTTTTGTATTTTATTTATTATTCTTTTTACCTCATTAAAATGTTTTGTATGTTTGCGCGCATTTTACGAATGCACTCAAATATGCTTACATTTGAATGATTATTAGCTTTAATTATTTGAATAAATATTATTACATACTTTTTCACTCCGTGTTTAGCGTGGGAAGTAATGTAGTATTCCATTAAAATTATTTTTAAAAAATTTAAATTTAAGTTCGAACTTATGCTAAATTTGGGCAAGCAAAATTTTAGCATATGTCGAAATGAAATAATATATAAACCCGCCTTGTCGAGAAACTCACTCAATCACTAAACTCATTAATTCAGTCTTACTTCTTCTCTCCAAAACTCAATCGC
>JABUQX010033625.1:32500-37506 GCA_015478945.1 Trachelipus rathkii
ATATAATATATGGGCGTCGCCAGGGAGGGCAGGGTTTGGCAGCTGCTCCCCCTTGAAGCGTTTACTCTCTTCTCAAAAGCTACACCACTTTTTCTTGCGCATGACGAGAGTTTTTAGAGTACACAGACCTACATCAATATGGCATTTGATTTCGGACGTACTAAAAGCGAATGTCAGTTTTGTGTAATTTTTCTTTACTCTTTTTTTTTTTTTTTTTTTTTTTTAACGTTTAGTTAAAAACTGGTAGTATCGTTAATTCGCATAGCTAAAATCCAAGACTTTTTATTAGGCCTTTAATTAGAAAATCCATAGAAAAAATAAAACAAATATTAATCCTCAATAATTTCAATGTGTGACATTTTCTGGTACGCACGATTTATCCGCTTCGGGGTAAGCATCATGATGAGGGAGTGCTACAAGATTTGTGCCGCTTACGAATAGATGCCGGAGATCAGTCATTAAAAAAAAAACCCTTTTGAAAAGGGGAAGAAAAGTGCCACATACTAATCAGTTCAGATTCAGAAATGAGGTCATTTCTTTTCTATGTGGTACTACTATAAAGGAAAGCAACGTTAATAAGGTAAAGGAAAAGCGTGCGCCATATAGCTTACTAGCAGATGAAAACGCTGATATTTCTGGAAAGGGAACAAATTATCCATAGGGTTGCGCTATTTTCGACAAAATAGTCCGATGAAGTCAAGAGGAATTAATTGGCTTTGTAGAACTGAAAAGTGCTTGACGCAAAAACCATTGCGGAAAGCCTTTGACGATTTTGTCACGACCGAAGGAAACTGGATCTCGAGAAATGTGTGGGCTTGGGTTTCGAATGGCTGTTCTACATGTCTGGCAAAGGAGTGTCCAAGAATATTGTTGAATAAGTATAAAAAAGCATTGTTTTCTTCATTGCTCTTCACACAAACTAAATCTATTAGTAAATGATTTGAACACAATACCTAGCAATCCGCAATACTGGTGGAACATAGAGGACAGTATTACGTTTCTTGCGAGAGTCGGTCTTGAGAAGTAAAATTAAATGCCAAACATCCAAGCTTGCCGACCGATGGTCTGAAGGCAACACAGGTGCTCAGAGTGTTTAAGAAGGAGCACTTTGTGCGAATGATGCAACATTAGAAACCCTTTCCATTTAAGGAAATACCGCCACAAGAAAAAGCTCTTTTCAAGTTGCATCAGCGGCATGTAAGTGTTGTCCATTCCATCCAAATGGCTTGATGAATATGATATGCGAATTACTCTGCAATGTTAGAGGCAGTTGTAAAATGCTCTCCAATCCAAGACCTTGGATATGGTCAAAACTTCGCAGCACATTAAACACATTGTGGAAATGGTTTGGAGTTAAAACAAGCTAATCAAATCGCCGAGCACTGGGACTTGATCTGAATATAACCAACAAGGTTTCGGGTAAGGCAGAGCACCGCAGCAACCATCCGAACATAATCGCAAGGAGTTCTGGAGAAATCCTTATAATTCCGTATCTGGATTCTATAACCTCTTCAATTGGAATTACGGTTTTTCTACTGAAAATACACCTGCTTATGCTTTGACATATCTACATCTTTCCACATGCTATTCATAACAATCGATGAGTTAAACTAAAAGACAGCTTCATTTTATAGGTTTTTGCCACTAAGAAGGCATAGAAGAAGAAGCTAGAATTTGGTACATAAATTTGGAAGGCAAGCAACTGAAGTAGTGAAAGAACTAAAGATTTTGTTGTCTCCAAGTTTTAAAGGGACTGAACCTTTCTTTCCGTCGACGAAAAAAACTTTGATGATACTACTCGCCAAGCCATGCACCACCAAGTACCGTAGAACGCCTCTTCAGTACTCTGCGAAGGAAGACACTTCTGGGACAAAGTACTTATGGAGACGACAGTAAACGGGCTCTATGATGAGTGTTACACAGAAAATTTGTGCGTTTGCAATAATTATGATTATTTTATTCACAACAGTAGTTATAAATTTGCCTTGGAACCCAAGGAACTTACTTTTAATAATAATCAATTTGCAAACTGCCTCTCCATATTGTGAATTTTTCCATTATTGGGAATTGTATTTAAAATCAATTATTTGTTTTAAAATAAAATAAATTTTACTGCGCTAATAATCATTTATTTCTCCATACAACTGTTCTAGTTTATGTCTTCTTTCATTATATATATATATATAATATATTTATATATATATATATATATATAAATAATGAATTTATATTCTTATATATATTATATATATATATATATAATATATATATATATAAGCTCTAAAATTTTAAGCTGCCCCTGGCTTGGAAGCTAGCGACGCATGGTATATATATATATATATATATATATATATATATATATATATAATTATATATATAATATATATATATATATATATATATATATATATATATATATATATATATATATATATATATATATATATATATATATATATATATATATATAATATATTATATATATATATATATATATATATATGCGAGACTATATTATATATATACTATATATAATATATTTATATATATATATATATATATATATTATTATATATATACTATATATATATATATATATCACCCGTAAATATAATGTAACTCTTTCATTTTTGAAATGTAGACTCAGGGGTCCTGGTTTTAATTTGGGTCATACTGACTTCGGAGTGTATATAGTATGTTAACTACACCGTGTATGAACTAAATGGATAAATAAAAGACAAACCAACAAATTACGTCACTCCGCAAAGTACGTTATAAGAGAAAGATGGCAGACACCAACCCAACGCAGCGAAACAACCCTATCTGTAAGTCGTAAGTTGCAAAGACATGTCACATGGGGAGCCATCGTCAGAGAAGAGGAAGCGTGCCATAGGAGTTATCACATACTGTCGGAAAGTAACAGGCCATTCTTCCGAGACAGTTGGCTCATCAACCTCGGGGTAACCAATCGAACGGTAAGTCGAAATCCTCGTCGGTTCAGGGAGACTGGCTAGCAACCGTATGGCGACATGTCAGGGTCACTCCGAGGGCGAAGTCCGAGAAGAGCATAACAGATTCCTCCAGTCTGCAGTGCTTCGTGATCGTTTCCAAACAATAAGCGGTACAGCTACAGACACAGCTCCGTGAGGTCAGTACATTGCCCCATTTCCGAGCCGTTAAAAGTGACGAAGACTACAGAAATTTAATGTGGAGTAAGTTTACACACTCTGCATCGGGCCTCTCTCAATCAGGGAGCATCGGGTTGCGATTTCATTTTCACAAGCGTATGGAGATTGAACACTCACCGATGAGTGAGGTTCAACACTACATGGACAGATGGACGTTCGGCGAATTTTGGAGAGCGTGCAGTGAACACTTTTCTGCTTGCAAATATCTCCCAAGGATTCCTTTTGGAGGTGACTCGTGATGGTGTGGGCAGGCATTTTTTTGGGCTGCTCGCAGCTGCATTGCAATATCGTGAGCAGGGGACGCTAGTGGCTGGAAAGGGTATGCGAAAGACATCCCTCTAACAGTAAATAGTGCATTTGCGTCCTTCATGTGGGTCCATTTTTTGGATACTCCATGACAACTCACACAGCACACTGGCACAGGTCGTCCAATCGGTACCTACAACTGGTAGGGCCTGACTCCAGGCCATTTCTGGCGAAGGAACCGGACATGACTCCCATTGAACATGTTGGGCATTCTGTGGGTAGGCGTGTTCCGAGCCCGTGAACATTGCTCACGTCCAGCATCAGGGATGCTTGCAAACGCTTTGACAACATCCTGCAGGAGACCATCTCCAAGATCATTTCCAACACATAATGCCGAGTCGCTTGGAGGAAGTTGGAAGGGCCAGAGGGGGTACAACCCATTTTTAGACACCTTTATGCTGCATTTCACATTGGAATTTGTAGAATATTGTTGTTGATTAATCTGAAAATCATCATATACATAAATTTTTTTTGTTTTTCTTTATTATGCATTGAATCCTACAATCACTGTCTTTAACATACGGTTTTAATACATTTAATAACCCTGTGGCAACACTCCCGAGTTAGCTATAACAAATAAAACAGAATCCTTAGTCGGACATTTCCCATATGAAAGAGTTTAAATTTATATTTACGGGTGATGCATTAAATATTTGCCCGCTAATATATTATATATATATTATTATTATATATAATATATATATAATATAGTATATATTTATGTATATATATATATATATATATATATACTAATATATAAATATATATAGTTATATATATATATATATATATATATATATATATATATAATATATATATATATATATATATGCGCCTCGCACTTGATACAAGATCACACACTCCGCAGTGATCGTGAGGCTACCCTTTGGCGTACCCCAAGTATGCGTGCGTAACCCCCTTTGGAGACCACTGATATTATATTATATATATATAATATATATAATAGTATATATATAATTATATATATTATATAGTCATTGGTGGCGAGTTAGATTAGTTGTATGTAGTCATGTGAGAGTTGTAGGTAGCAATTACGGTGGAATATGAGCGCGCATGGGATTATGAAGATATATTAATATATTATTATATTAATATAGAAAACTCGCGTTCAATGCTATGTTAACTGGTTATTGTCGACCGAGTTCTTTAGGTGCGACTTTTGTCGATTTATTTTCAAGCAATTAAGAGCGACAAGGTTGCCAATAGTTTTTTTTTATTTTTTTACACAACTAAGGATACCCAGATTAAATCGCCCAAGATGTCAAACGAGTCAGGGTTCTCGGCCTCAGCGGGAAAGAGGGGGGGACTTCGTCCCCCCCTCTGTCCCACCGTCGGCTCGAGCCCTTAATAAAATCAACGATAAAAAAAATGAAACAAAAAGCATGTTTTTTGATCGCACTTGTGGCACTTATGTTTTCCTTTAAGGAGATCGCAAGTTAACAACGGGTCACAGTGGTATGGTTAGACATAGGGTTCGCGTATTTCGATATG
>JABUQX010033626.1:0-5000 GCA_015478945.1 Trachelipus rathkii
AAGCAAAATGTAATACATTAGAACCTACCTCTACGGAGCTCCCCTCATCCAGAGTAAAGTTGTTGTACATTATCATGGGACAATGAACATCGTAAATGGAAAACTATTTGTTTACCTAATCATTTTGTTAATTTTGATAACTCGGAATTAGAAATATCAGACTTGCTAAACCTGTTTGAACTAAACGTAAGTGATCCTATATCGTTAATTTTCTTTCTCCAAAAAATAACTTTTGTAAACCTGCCATTCCCATTCTTATATTCGCTATATATATTATATTATATATTATATTAATTATAATTATAAGTATATATATTATATATATATATATATATATATATAATATATATATATATATATATATATTATATAATATATATATATATATATATATATTACTTATTTTTTCTTTTTTCTTTTTTCTTTTTAAAAGTTTTTCGGGAAGCTGGTGCGGTGCGGTGCGATCAAAGGTACCGCACCAGCACCGCACCGCACCGCACCACTATTTTTTCTCGTGCTCCGCACCGCACCGCTACTTTATTTTTTCTTCCGCACCGCACCCCCGCACCGCACCAGGTCGCTGAATTTTTGATGCGCACCGCACCGCACCGCACCAAATGAAGCGCAACCACGCCCCGCACCGCACGCACCCGGTGCGTCGGCCCAACCCTAGTTACTGCATTATTCGGTTGGTTAGTAAAGAACTTATTTTTGTGTTATGTTTATCCGAATTGATACTCGAAATGTGTCCTGAATCAGTAGATCATAAGATTATGGAAGGGCGGGTGGGAGGGAACGGGTGGTTTTGATTACTGAAATTTACAGATTTAGCTTTAGGATCGTAAACTTTACACTTACTATCGATATTTTAATTCAAAAGAACTTATTTTTTTATGTTAGGTTTATGGTTAATACTTTGTTATGTTTGCAATATTTGTTGGGGATCTATGATAGTTAGGTATGGTTATGATAATTTTTTGTTTAAGTATTACTATGTTAATGTAAAAAACTTTGTTACGTTGCATATATTCGTTGATCAGTGATAATTAGACAAGGAAGTGATAAATTTTTGTTAAATATTCTTATGAATGTAAAATTAAAATTAATATGTTAGAGATTCTTGAAAAAGTATGAATAGGTTTTGTTTGCATGCAATGTTTAGGTTACTTTAACTGATGTTTAACGTGGAACATTGTAACTGTTAACGTTTATTCATGCGCTAAGTTGTGTTAGGTTGTCGTGTACATTATTTTTCTTAGTTCATATGCTATGTTATCTTTATTGATGTGAAACCTTTATTACGGTAGCGTATATTCATTGATCGCAGTATGATATATTAGCCATGTTAATATAAATTTTGTTATTAAATATCAATGTTTAATGTAAAATTAACATTGTTATGTTAGAGATATGCTTGAGAAAGTGTGAATAGGTTAACGTTTTTGTATGTTATGTTTAGTTTCCTTACTGTTGTTAAGTGGTGAATCTTTGTTAATCGTTAGCAGTTTATTATGTTTAAGGTGTGTTTAGGTTTTGTCGTTGTGGTTAATTCTTAGTCAGGTGGCATGCTATGTAAGTTTTAATTAATGTGAAAATTTTGTGTTACGTTAGCCTATATTCGTTGATCAGTATGAAAATTAGACAAGGTTATGATAAGTTTTTGTTAATTATTACATGTTAATTTAAAATTAACAAATTGCTAATGTTAGAGATGCCGCTTATATATTTTCATCTTTATTTACATGTTTGTATGAATATTTAAGTTTCCAAACTACTTTACCGGTGTGGAACTTTGTTAATGTTAACAGTTAATTCGTGTTTAAGGTGTGAATAGGTTGTCATTGTACGATTATAATTCCAGTTCAGATGTATGCTATGTAGTTTTTTATAAGTGAAGCTTGTCACGTTTTAGCGTATACTCCGTTGATCAGTGTTATAAGATAAGTTTGACAATCCTGTATAGATTAGCATTTATTCATTGATTAGTAATGCTAGATTGGTTTATGGCTCATGATAAATTATTTGTTAGGTTTTCTTAGATAATAACTTATGCTAAGTTATAAAACATTAGAGACATTAGCAATAAACATAAAAGGTGTGTAAAAATTGTTATGTTGAGCCCTATGACAAGCAAAATCAATGTATAGCTTTAATGTTTCGAAAGAACGAACCAACAAGAATCATAGTATTGGTAATGTTTCGATAAGTGGGAGGAGTTTGAACAATTTTCGACTTGTATCTGATAACTCTAGTGAAACAGGAAATACAAATCAACGTGAACGAATTGCTCCTAAGACCAGGGGATGAAATACAATTTTGTATGCTGTTTTAGTTACTTTGCTGTCCTTACGTACGGAACTTTGTTTAATTTAAACCGTTTATTCGGGTTGAGCTGTGTTTAGAGTTTGTTATTTTGTACATTATATTCTTAGTTTCAGGCTATGATATGTTAGCTTATTGATGTGAAAAAACTGTTACGTCAGCATATATTCCGTTGATCAGTATGATTATTAGGTTAGGTTATGGTAAATTATTGTAAATGTTACCATGTTAATGTAAAAATTATTGGTGGATGATGTTAGAGGATATGTTTGAAAAAAGTGTGAATAGGGTACGTTCTGTATGCAATGTTAGTTACTTTACTGTTTGAAACTTTGTTAATGTTGGCTGTTTATTCGTGTTTAAGATGTGTTAGGTTTGTGGGTGTAACATTATATTCTTAGTTCAGTTGATGTTAGCTTATTGATGTGAAAACATTGTTTGGTAGCGTTTAGATAGTATTCATTGACAGTATGATAATTAGGTTAGGTATGAATAAATTTTGTTAAATGTTACAATGTAATGTAAAATAACGTGATATGTTAGAGATATGTTTGAAAAAAGCTGTGAATGGTACGGTCTGCATGCCAACGTTAGTTCTTTTCTGTTGTTTAAGTATGGTACTTTTGTTAATGTTGACTGTTTATTCGTGTTTAAGGTATGTTAGGTTTGATTATACATTATACATTTGGTATACATTATATTCTTACATCCGGTTATGTTATGTTAGCTTTATTGATTGAAAATCTTTGTTTATGTCAGCATATCCTCTCGGTTAAATATAAAAACAACACTCTTTCTCGCTTAAATGTTTTCCAAAGTGATACTCAAAATATGACTTGAATCAATAGATCATTAGATCAATAACTCGATAGATCAGGGTTGGGACGGGAGGAGTAAGGATGGTGGCTTGATTTACTAATTTACTGATTAATGCTTTAGTGTATGTAAAAAAATGTAAATTTTCTACGTTTAATAAACATAAAAATAGAATAAAAATTTTTAGTAAAACAAAAGTTTTAAAGAAATAAAATTAAAAATTAAATAATTTTTTATAAAAAAAAAAAGTTTTCAAAGAAAAGATTAAAAAATTAAAAATAAATAAAAGTTTTTTAAAAACAATAAGTTTTAAAGAAATGAAATTAAAAATAAATAAAAGCTTTTTAAAAACAAAAATGTTTTAAAGAAATGAAATTAAAAATAAATACACGTTTTTAAAAACAAAAGTTTTAAAAGAAATGAAATTAAAATACATATATATATATAAATAACACAACACAAACCGCAATATGATTGTTAAATGAATATTTACCGCATCAGCTTCGTACCTTTTCGTTCTGTATGCTTTGTTCGTTACTTACTGTTGTAAGTATGGAACTTTTGTTATTGTTAGCAGTTTATTCGAGCGTAAGTAATGTTAGGTTTGTCGTTGTACAATTTATATTCGTAGTTTCAGGTTATGAATATGTTAGCTTTACTGATGTAAAACTTTGTTACGTTAGCATAATTCACGCTATAGCTATGATAATGTAGGTAGGTGTTATGATAAATTGTGTTAAATATTACTATGATATAATGTAAAATATCCATGATATGTTAAAAAAGTGTGAGTAGGTTACGTTCTGCGCTCAGTGTTTACTTTACCGTTGTTAAGTATTGAACTTTGTTAATGTTAGCATTTTATTCGTGATTAAGCGTGTTAGGTTGCCGTTGTGCATTATATTTCTTAGTTCAGATTATGGATATGTTAGCATTATGATGTGAAAACTTTGTCGCATGAGCATATATTCGTTGGTCAATATGATAATTAGGCTAGGTTATGATAAATTTTTTGTTAAATGTTTCTTTGTTAATGTAATTTACAACGATATGTTAGAGATAGTGTTTGAGAAAGTGGTGATAGTTTACGTTTTTAGCATTGTATAGTTACTTTACTGCTATTATGTTGTGAAACTTTGGTTAATGCAAACAGATTATTCAATGCTAAAGGTTAAATTGTTTAGCTTTGTCATTGTATTATATTCGTAGTTCAGTGAAATGCTGATGTTTGCTTATTGGACTGTTGGAAACTTTGTTAGTTAGCATATATTCAAATTGATCAGTAGATCATTAGACAAAAGTTGTATGACTAAAATTCTGTTAATATTACTAATGATAAGTAAAAATATCCATGATATGTTAGAAAAGTGTAAGTAGGTTACGTTCTGTGCTCAATGTTAGTTTATTTACTGTTTGTTAAGTATGGAACTTTGTTAATGTTAACAGTTTATTCCGTGCTTAAAGCGTGTTAGGTTTTGTCGTTGTAGCATTAATTCTTAGTTCTGATTAGTGACATGGTAGATTTATTCGATGTGAAACTTTTGTTAGTTAGCATTATTTCATGATCGGCATGATAATTAAACAACGTTATGTATAAAATTTTGTTAATGTGCGGAGGCCGGGGAGGCTCGGGAAGGCCGGGAGAGGCTGGGGAGCCGGGGAGGCTGGGGAGGCCGGGGAGGCTGAGGAGGCTGGGAGGCTGGGGAGGCTGGGGAGGCTGGGGAGGCTGGGAGGCTGAGAGGGTGGTTCATTACATCAAACTGTAAATTTTTTACAGTTGTAAAACCTTAAAAAGAAATAACAAAATTTAAATTTCTTTTTTTAATAATATATATATCATTTATTTTTTATTTTTATTTTTT
>JABUQX010033626.1:12500-17862 GCA_015478945.1 Trachelipus rathkii
CCGTTGATAAGCAAAGAACTTTGTAAATGAAAACTGTTTATTGCCGAGTTAGGTACGTTATGTTAAATATTACTATGACAATGTGAAATTAACGCTGATTTGTTAGAGATATGATGAGTTTCGTAAGATATTACTGTGATGTTATGATTGAAAAGCCAGTATAGGTTGAGTTTTGCTGTATGATAAGGGATTGGTTGAGAACTTATTCATAGGTCCAAATGTTAATGTCTTATTCGTAGATCCAGATGTCAGTATCTATTGTAGGTTTTCACCCATTGTAAGTGTTAGATATGTTAGGCTATGTTTAATTACTGTTACGTTTTTGTTAAATATTACTATGACAAATGTGAAAATAACAACTGATTTTTTAGAGAAATGATAAGTTTCGTAAGTATTGCTGTGTTAACTGACGATGATGTGTTAGAAACGTGAGCATAGGGTAAGTTTTTGCGGGTAATGTTAGGTTTGCTCGAGAATTTTGCTAATGTCCATGTTTATCATAGTTCTCAAAATGATGTTATATTCGGTAATGAGTGACACTTTTGAGAAGTAGTGTCAGTTCATAGTTCATGATGTTGGTGTCTTTGATAGATTGGTCACTTGTTAAGGGATTTTGTTAGATAATCCTGCATTAGCTGTTGAGATATGTTGGAAAAGTGGGATACATTGAGTTTTGTAATGCCCTGTTAGCTACTTCACCTTTGATTAGGGAGTTTTGTGAATGTTAGCTGATTATTCTGCGTGAGGTATTTTAAGTTTTGTTGTTGTACAAATATTCTTAGTTCAGGTATGATTATGTAGCTTTATTAATTTGAAACTTTGTTACCTTAAACACCAATATTCCGTAGTAAGTATGAATAAATAGGTAAGGTTTATGATAAATGCCTGTTAAATATTACTATGTTTAAAGGTAAAAATACCAATGACATGTTACATATACGTTTGAAAAATGTGAATAGGGTACGGTCTGTATGCAATGTTAGTTACTTTACTGCTGTTAAAGTACGGAACTTTGTAATGTTGAATGTTATTCGAGCGTATGTATATTAGGTTTGTCGTGTACGTTATATCTTAGTTCAGGTTATGATATGTAGCTTTTTTTGATGTTAAAACTTTGTTAACTTAGCATATATTCGTTGGTCTATGTATAAAGAACTTATTTTTTAATGTATGTTTATCCAAAATGATACTCGAACTACTGACTTAAAATCGATAAGATCAATAGATCACGCGAAGGGTGGGTGGGAGGGGCGTAGAGGCACGATGGTTTTGATTTACTGTTTGTTGACTTAGCCAGCTTTAAAAATTAGTAAACTACTGCAGTATATTAAGAAGTGTTCATATATTACAAGGGTTTTTAAATGTTTGATGAGAATAGAAGTTACTATTTTTTAATGTTATATTAGATAAAACTTTGTTATGTTTGCATTATTCGTTGGGAATGTGATATTTAGGTATGGTTATGATGAATATTTGTTAAATTTTACTATTTTAAATGTAAAAATTGTTACGTTAGCGTTATATATTCGTTGTCAGTATGATAATAATTAGACAGGGTATGCTAAATTTTGTTAAATATTAAACATGTTAATGTAAATTAACATGATAGTTTAGAAATATGCTTGAAAAAGTATGAAAAAGATTACGTTTTGTATGCTGCGCTAGGTACTTTTACTGTGTTAGTATGGAAACTTTTGTTAATGTTAGTAGTTTATTCGCACATAAGGTGTGCTAGGTTGTCGTTGTACATTATATTCTGTTCTGGTGATGCTATGTAGCTTTATTAATGTGAAACAACTGTTACGTTAGCATATATTTGCTGGTTAGTAATATAAAGAACTATTTTGTGTTATGTTTATCCGAGATGATACTCAAATGTGACCTGAATCAATAGATCGCAAAGATCATGGAAGGTTGGGTGGGGAGGGGAGTGGAAGGGGTCGGGTTGGTTTGATTTCCTGATTTACTGATTTACGTGCTTTAGGAAATCGGTAAAGCTATTAAAATTTTACTAATAATATTTTATTCAAAGACTTATTTTTATGTTATGTTGGATAAAACTTTGTTAATGTTTGCATTTATTTGTGGGGATTATGAAGTTTAGTTAGTTAAACTAGTTATTTTGTTAAATATATAACTACCTAATGTTAAAACTTGGTTACGTTAGCATATAATTATTGTTAAATATTAACATGTTAATGTAAATTAAAATATGATATGTTAGAGATATGCTTGAAAAAAGGGTGAATAGGTTACGCTTTGTAGGTAATGTTAGGTACTTAAACTGTTGTTTAAGTATGGAACTTTGGTTAAATGTTAGTAGTTTATTCGCGCGTAAAGTGTGCGTTAGGTTTTGTCGTTGTACCTTATATTTTTAGTCATGGTATGCTATGTTAGCTTTAATTAATGTGAAAACAATGTTACGTTAGTATATATTCTGGTTGGTATGTAAAGAACTTATTTTTTTGTTTATGTTTATCCGATAATGAATATCGAAATGTGTCCTGAATCAGTAGATCATAAGATTATGGAAGGGCGGGTGGGAGGGGAACGGGTGGTTTGATTTACTGATTTACAGATTTACTGCTTTAGGATCGGTAAACTATTACACTTTACTACGATATTTTATTCAAAGAACTTAATTTTTATGTTATGTCTGGATAAAACTTTATTAATTTGCAATTATTTGTTGGGATTATGATCAGCTAGGTAAGGTATGATAAAATTTTTGTTAATTTACTATGTTAAATGTAAACTTTGTTACGTTAGCATAATTCGTTGGTCTGTGTGATAATTAGACAAGGATGTTGATAAATTTTTTGTTAAATATTACCATGTTAATGTATAACGTTAATATGTTAGAGATATGCTTGAAAAAGTATGAATAGGTTTTGTTTTGCATGCAATGTTAGTTACTTTACTGATGTTAAGTGTGGAACATTGTTAATGTTAACAGTTTATTCATGCGTAAGTTGTGTTAGGTTTGTCGTTGTACATTATTTTCTTAGTTTGGGCTATGCTATGTTAGCTTTATTGATGTGAAACCTTTATTACGTTAGCGTATATTCATTGACCAGTATGATAATTAGCCAATGTTATGATAAAATTTTTGTTAAAATTACAATGTTAATGTAAAATTAACATTGTTATGTTAGAGATATGCTTGAGAAAGTGTGAATAGGTTACGTTTTTGTATGTTATGTTAGTTTCCTTACTGTTGTTAAGTGTGAATCTTTGTTAACGTTAGCAGTTTATTCATGTTTAAGGTGTGTTAGGTTTGTCGTTGTGGATTAAATTCTTAGTTCAGATGATGCTATGTAAGTTTTATTAATGTGAAAACTTTGTTACGTTAGCCTATATTCGTTGATCAGTATGATAATTAGACAAGGTTATGATAAGTTTTTGTTAATTATTACCATGTTAATTTAAAATTAACATTGCTATGTTAGAGATGTGCTTGACAAAGTGTGCATAGGTTACGTTTTTGTATGATATGTTAGTTTCTTCAACTGGTTGGTAGTGTGAGAACTTTGTTAATGTTAACAGTTTATTCGTGTTTAAGGTGTGATAGGTTTGTCATTGTACATTATATTCTCAGTTCAGATGATGCTATGTTAGTTTTATTAAGGTGAAAGCTTTGTCACGTTAGCGTATACTCGTTGATCAGTGTATAAGATAATTTGACAACCCTGTATAGATTAGCATTTATTCATTGATTAGTATGCTAGATAGGTTATGTCATGATAAATATTTGTAAGGTTTTCTTAGATAATTACTATGCTAATGTTATAAAACATAGAGACATTAGCATAAACATAAAATGTGTGTAATAAATTTGTTATGTTGACCCTATGACAAGCAAGAATCAAATGTATAGCTTAATGTTTGCGAAACGAACCCAAACAAGAATCATAGGTATTGCGTAATGTTTCGAAAAGTGGGAGGAGTTTGAACAATTTTTCGACTTGTATCTGATAACTCTAGTGAAACAGGAAATACAAATACAAACGTGAAACGAATTGCTCGTAAGACCTGGGTTTGAAAATACAATTTTGTATGCTGTGTTAGTTACTTTGCTGTGCGTTAGGTACGGAGACTATGTGTTTGAATTTTTAACGTCTGATTTATATGCTGGTTGGAGACTGTGTTTAGTTGGGTATTTTTTGGTATCATGTGTACTATCATCTTAGTTCAGGGCTTTATATTATTGGCTTTATGGATTGTGTATTAGAAACACATTGTTTATCGTTCAGACTATATAGGTTCCGTTGAGAGCGCGATAGGTTATAATTTTATGGGTTTAGGTTAGTGGTAATATAGTAGTAAGTGTAGAATTTGTGGACCATATGTGGTAATGTAGATGTAAATATATCGGTGATATAGTTAGAGATAAATGTTTGAAATATAAGTGTGAATAGTTGTGTAGCGTTCTATTGTATGTTAGTCGTCATTTAATGTTGAAGTTGTAGCTATAACATGTTTGATCACACCTGTTGGATTAAATTTGTCAGGTCTGTGGTACTGTATTGTACACGTGTTTTAAAGTATTGATGTGGTACGGTTGTTGGAGTGTATGCAATTATAATTTTTGGCGATGTTTACAGAAACTGACATGGCCATAGTCATAGTGAAATCAAGACACTGAGCACACGGTAAAAATTAGTAGATACAACTGGTGAGATGGTGTAGATATAGGGTTTACATCCGGTCTGGACATCATCAAGATACGAGTTAAGTGTTATGTGTTTTATTGGAGAAATTTGTTAAAAGTTTGATTATAAGTGATTACCTTATGTTTTATAATGTTATGTAAAACTGAGATCTATGCCGGATTGAGGTTAATAGGAGAATATGTGTTTGAAAGAGAATATGTGTGTAGATAAGTGTTGATAACGATTAGTCATCGACTTAAGCATGAGTTTAGATATTCACCTATTATTCTGTTCTCGTTATAAGCATATCCGGGTACTTGTTAATGTTAGCTTGTTTATATTATTGTGACTTGTGTAAAACTTTCGTGTATAAGGAAATGCCATTATTATTCGATGTGTGATTTATTAAGACTAATATTACATAAAAGAGTATATAATACATTATATTACGTCCTTCTATACAATTACCGGATTAATAGTTAGATATCTTAAGCTTAATTGATGTGATATTATTTGGTTATCAATTGGAATCTAGCATATAAGATTATCTTAGTCAATAACTGACTGAGAGGAGTTAGTATTATCAGGGTAAAATGAGACGATATATCGGTGAGCAGGCTGGAAGTGTAATGAATTGGGTCCAAAGTTGATATCCGATAATACACTTGGATTCAACAGTAGTATTTCTAACAATTGCTTATATCAAATAG
>JABUQX010033627.1:0-2500 GCA_015478945.1 Trachelipus rathkii
TCTCTCTCTCTCTCTCTCTCTCTCTCTCTCTCTCTCATCAGCAACTGCTTTCCCTGTTTAACATTTTAGTATTTCTTTTTCCTGGTGATCTTTCTTTAAAGGATTTTAAGAGTTTGGATGTTTTGAAGATCCTTCAAAACCTTTTTCAACACCACCATAGTTTTTTCCTTCGTACAATGGGCTTGTGGTTCGTTCTTGTAAGGAGTACGCAGTACATATCTTTGATGCCTTTCAACCATACACCTCTTTTTCATACGGCGGGATCTAGGGTTTTCGTGCCATTCATAATCCCTAATCTCTTTCTGGTAGACAAGCTAATGAGTCACTCTCCTGGGTTCTCTAATCTCTTTTTGGTAGGCGAATCATTCTCCTGGTTTAAAATGACAATGCAAAGATTGTTAAGCTCTTGAAATCTCTAACTAATCTCTAGCTAACTTCTAACTCCTAAATCTCTAGCTGAAAATCCTATAACTTTCTAACTCTTACCTTAACTCGGATGGAAGCTCGTTTAACTCATCTATAAACAGTCATCTAATTTCCCAGTTTCAGTTGCCTCACCTTAGATTTAACTACTATTCTCATTCTTTATTATGATGATTATCTGATAAACCCTGGATCTCTAGTTATTATTTTGTGTTCTTTTGCTTTTTCTTGACTTGCACACTTAAGAACAAAGTGGTTCAGAACATTTCGGCCTTTGCATGTTAATGGCAATGATTCAACTCCCCTTTGACGGATTTTATATACGTCTTTTCTTAGCATTCTTCCGCCTTATTCCAGTTGTTTTTTACTGTTCATAATATATATATATAAGCAAGTTTCAGCTTAAATATATATATTATATATTATAAGTATATTTATATATATATATATATATAAGTTATTATATTATGAATCGTTAATGATTATTTATATAAAATATAATACATTATATTAATATATTAGTTAATATATATATTCTATAAGATATTTGATATATTATAATAACTTAATTACTTAGATATAACCATAATATCATATCCATACTTTTTTCGTTTCTATATAATTGAGAGTATACATATATCAAATATATTATTATATTATATTATAATAATATTTATTAGGTATATATATAAATCATATAGTATATATATATATATATATAAAAATAGTATATATATTCATTGTGTCGGAACTACATCGTGATATATATAAGCTATAGGGATCCGCTAGAGTACAAGGAGAAGTTTAGGTATCGGTTTAAACGTAAGCCTTTCCTAAACAATTAATATTAGGGAGATTTAATTATTAAACAAGAGTACAAAAAAAGATGTTTAGAAAATTGAAATAGTTTATGTTTACTTATCATTTTACTATAGTATTTAATTTTGTATCTTTGAAATAGTGAAAAAAAGAAACGAATTTGATTTTAATTAAAGATTTATAATTTAATTAGAAAAGTCCAACTGTGTCAGCATTAGCAGGGAATTAGCAATATCAGTGAATAATTATTAAATGTCATTTGGGAACTATTTCATTTCCTAACTCTGTTCTAAGTGTGCACTCGTGGTAATAACATTCCATAAGCTATTGTATGTTCGTATTCATATTGATGCTCATTCAGCCGTTTCCATTGTATGTATTATATTGGGTTGCAGAGCGAAACATACAATACGTTGTTGTACGATGGCAAAGAATAGATAGCGGAACAATTTTATTATATGCCTGCACCTGTGAAAATCGTGACCCTAACTTAACGTTGCAAAAAGTTGCAAATGTGGAAATTAAATAATTTTAATTTTTCTCCTCTCAATCCTTGACACCTTTATCTACTATTTAGAAGATGCTTAAGCAGCCCGATGGTTTATTATTTTATCTATGCAAATTAATTATAGTATAAGTATTATATATTATATATATATATATATCATATATATAAGTTTACCTGTGTATTATATTAGTATAGTATTATATATATACATATTTATATCATATATACTTGTATGTATGTATATAAAAGTAAATATATGCTGACTATATACCGTAAATTATTTTACATAAATCTTAACTTATAAATTTTGTATGTGGCTGGTTTTTTGACCGATGATTGCCACTGACAGTTATTATTATATTAATGTTATAATTAGTCTAATGACCAGTATATTTTGATACAATCGGTATATAATCTCTCAATGAGGGAGCTATTCTATTTCGGTAATGCAGGCTAACTTATATTAATATATTATATATAGTGATATATGATATATATATCATATAAAAGCTACTTATACTATTTATATTATGGTAGAACAAATATCAATATATCAATAACTAGGGGGAAGCAAATGTAATATAATAATAGATATATTTAATGGGTACCATTTTTTTCAAGGAGAAAGCAGAAAAAAAAGATAAAAGAGAGAAGATAACCCAGCAAGGCTCAAGCCATAGGTAAGAACAAACACATACCTGAGGTTGAGGCGATGCAACCAGAAAATCCCATCCTGATCGGAAATAATAG
>JABUQX010033627.1:7500-20000 GCA_015478945.1 Trachelipus rathkii
TTGAATAACCAAGGAGACATAACACAACCCTATATTAACTCCGCTATTAATCCTAACCAATCACCATTGACACCATTTATTCTACACACGCTTCACTATCGTCATACATACTGTTCATTCTGAAGCCTACCACCAACACCATATCACTAACACTGCCATAGAAAGCTTCCCTATTAACTCTATCATTAGCCTGTTGCAAATCCATAAAACCTAAATACAATTTATTCTTCTTCTCCCTCATTTTCTCAATCATTTGTTTCAATGTAAAGATTTGATCCACACATCCTCTTCCACTCCTAAACGCACCTTGTTGTTCACCAATCTGTCCTTCAGTCACTGACTTACTCTTTCGACCAAAATAACAGCATATACCTTCTACAACACTCATTAAACTTATTCCCCTTTAATTTCTACAGTTCCCCTTTTTCTAACTTTACTCCTATATAAGGGTACTATTACCACTGCTCTTCTCCAATCCCTTGAACTATGCCCTCCATAAACGCTTTGTTAGGTAACTTCCAAATATAATCATCAATCACCATCTCGCCTCCGTTCTTGATCATTTCACCAGTAATTTCATCTATACCTGCAGATTTACCATTCTTCAACTTTCACACTACCCATTACCTCCTCCTTACTAATAACCTCATCCCCAAACTATTCCTTCTTGAACCATCAAACCCACATACATTCACTATCACCTCTTCATTACTGTTAATATACAGAATTTTCAGTGTTCTTTCCACACTCCCCCTCATCCATTTCATCAGTTACAAGAGCACTTCATCCCTATTCATTATTCTAAGCAGATTCCCTTATTCTCATTCTTAACCTTTTCAACGTGCTTCCTTCCAGAAGAGCTTCCTATTCCTTGTATGTCTCATTCATCCTCCTTCCAAACTGTCATTTACCTCATTTTTTTCTCTCCCTAATGTATGCACCTTTTAGTATTTTCCATTTTTTCCTCCTTATATAATTCCTAACATCTTTTGAGACTTCATCATTTGCTTTAGTACATTCAACCACGCTTCTTTTTACCTTTATTCACCACCTCTTCATTCCACCATTCACTGTTAATATTCTTACTTCCTACTTCAGCACATCCACACACTTCCTTTACACTCTGTTAACAATTGCTTCCTTCATTTGCCCCTAGATTTGTGTTTAGTATCAACTTGTTCACATTCAACTGATTTACTAGCGAGCTTACATACTTATCCTTATTGTCTGTTCACTTAACTTCACTCTTAATTTTACCTACTTCCTTTCCTATCACCTTCCTCATCCAGCCTCTGCTCAACTTAATTTTACATAGAATAACATAATGATCCGATAATATTCCTAAACCCCTCACAGATTTAACATCCATCACATACTACAACATCTCTCCTTCTTCACCAACACAAATCAATCATACTTTTCACTTCTGATACTCATCTCTGTACTCCACACCGAACTCCTAGATATTTATATACTTTTGAAGCTTGCAGAAAGTATTACTTACATACATACCTCTCTTCAGAAATCAATCACCTTCCTACTATTCTCACTTTCTCCCGCCACCCCAAAACCACCTGTTGTACCATCCCTTTTGATCACCTATCCAACCATTCAGGTCCCCCAACATTACATCAATCTGAAGCTCCTACTACCCCATCCAGAACATCGATTATCCTAAAAATCGTACTCTCTTCAACGTTTCCTCAGATGGACCATACGTCACAAATCACACATACCTTGGACCTTTTCTAACTAGAAACTTAACCATTAGATTCTAGGATCAATAATACACAAAAGTCTACCATATTTGAAATTTGTATATCACCATCAAAATTAAATCCTTCCTCCTTCTTCATTCCTTTCCACACCAGCACACAGCATTTCACCACACCACTTCATTTTCTTCACCAGCTTCCTTCACCTTCAAAGCTTCAGTCACAGTGAAAATTAAATTTGCCCTTTCTAAATACATCCATCCTCCTTCTCTCAACATTTATCCTCTGACATTCCATACCATACGATTCATAATAAATCTGCCGAAAGATAGCGCTTCAAGCATTAAAGATCAATGACTCTTCCCTGATGCGCCCTGTACTACTCCCAAAGATAGATAGAGTAAAGCAAGCCAACCTGGTCCACTGACCACGTCCTTAGTCGACTCTCACGACAATATGTTTATATAATTCTTTCTCCCCACAAAGTGAGTATATAGTGGTGAGATCTTCAAGCTCAGAATAGTGCATTTTCAACTGTATATGATATGTGATAGTTGTAAACTGTAATGTGCTACCTGGAGGTTACAGTGTAAAGAAATAGTGAACGTAAAAGAAAAAGTTCACAAAAACAGAGGTAATTTCACACTTTATGTAGTACTTCTATATATATATATATATATATATATAAGAAATATATATATATATATATATATATATATATAGTAATATATATATATATAGATATATATGAAATATATATACATATATATTATTGTATATATATATATATATACATATATATTATTATTATAATTATATTATATTATTATATATATAATATATATATAAAATAGATAGAAAGAAATAAAGTATATAATATATATATACATAGTATATATATATATATATATATCTTCAATCATCTTTTCTCCTAAGACTGATGGTGTGTACATGCATCAGAGTGAAAAAGCAGTAGAAAATATGACAAAGTTAAAAGATTTCAGCCTTACTCGCCCTTGCTCATTACTAGTAAAAACTGTCAAAAACTAGAAAATCCAACTGGTAGCTTACGGACCAGCCGAACCCCACTTGGTGAAATTTCGTCAATATATATATATATTTCTGTATATATATAGTATATATATATATATTATATATAAAGAGTATATATAGAAAGGTATATATTAGGAGCAGGGGGCATAGTATATATATATATATATATATATATATATATATATAAATATATAGTATATAGCAGTGAGAGAATATAAGGTCTCAAATAAATGTAGTATCTTAAATAAAATATATACATTAATTATATATATATATATATAGATATATATATATATATATATATATATATATAGTATATATATATATATATATATAAGAAATAAAATATATATTTATATATATGCTATTGAATAGTATGCTATATATATATAGTATATATTTCTTCTTTCTCTTCACCTCTCTTTTGGCCCTAAAGATTAGTGGTAACAGCCATCAAAAGAAGTAGTAGAGAATATGATAAAATGCCGAAAGAAAGTCAGCTTCAATGCCTTCTAAAAGTCTATTAATAGCATTTCTGTTACAGAGAAAATCTACCAGAGCACAGGCAGACCATAGATTGACCACAGTGGTAAATCATCAATGGTTCATCTCTAGCTCCAGCTAACAAACCAGTGTTCCCCATACAAAACTCCTGTTATTTCTCCTATCATGCACTCTTATTTCAAGCTTGCTAAACTTACACTTTCTCTCCTTCAGATATCTGTTCACTGACCAATCCAATTTTCTCTTGGTTCTAAATATCATCCCTAAATATTACTTTCCACGTTATACATCCGCTTAACCAAATGACTATCACTCCACATGAATATATGAGTATATATATATATATGTATATAGTAAAGATATAGCAGAGTATATATATATATATATATATATATATATATATATATATATATATATATATATATATATATATATATATATAGTATAGTTATATATATATATATATATATATATATATATATATATATAGTATATATATATATATATATATATATATATATAAGTTGTTGGTTATATATATATATCTATATATATATATATATATATATATATATATATATATATATATCAGTTCATTCTCAACACAGCCTCAATCCCGAGATCGGAAAGGAACCTCAATACCGAGATTGAAATTTATTTGTCAGAGAAAGTTATTTGTAGGGCGCCAGTTTCTCTAACATGGTATATTTTATTTAAGTGCAAGGATATTGAGGCCCGATAGCAACCCCGCGTCAGCGCAACGCAGTCGGGGTGCTTGCCACCGCGGGCGTGGGTTCGCATCCTAGTATGCGGCCTTTCCAATGCAAGAAGCCTAAGAAGAGTGATTTGTATGTGAATAGATTGTTCTGTTGTATGTGTTGGCTATGTTTGTAGTGATGTGTGTGTATTGAGAATAGCGTATTACACTATGCCGTAAACTGCAATATGTAAATATTGCAGAAAATCTCCTCCTGGCGACAATTTTTTGGTGTCCATTCACGTAGAGAACATTTTAGAGAATTGTGGTGAGAAAAAAAAAAGGCTTAAATGAGAGAATAAACGAGTGTATTGATTTGGTTTGGTCATATGGAAATGATGGATGATAGTCGGTTGGTTTAGTCGATGTATAGTGGTGAGTGTGCTGGGAATCGACCGGCTGGGATACCAAAGAAAAAATGGATTGAACCAGTAAAGGAATATCTGATGGAAAGGAATGTAATTTTGGCAGAGGCGAGAAGTAACGTGCATAGTAGGAGTTAATGGCGGCGATTTGTGAGTAGGTATTGTTATAGGCCTGGTCTCCAAGGGATTGAACCTTACATTAACGAGATACCATAGTGTGGGTCCGTCAAAGTCTTGTTGTAATAGAGTAGATTTTGTTGACTGCGACGAGCTCTCGCTTAAGTTTATGGAGGGAGTGGTAAGGCTGGGCTTTCCTTTCGACTTTTGTCATATTCTTCTACTGCTTTTCTTTTCCGATTCATGACACGCACCTTACCCCCAGTCTTGGGGCAAAGAGGAAGATAAAGAAAGAAAGAAAGAAATATATATATATATATAGTATATGTTGATATTTAGATATGTATATATAGTTATATATTATATATATATATATATATATATATATATATATATATATATATATATATATATATATATATATATATATATATATATATATATATATATATATATATTTATATATATATATATATATATACCGGTATATATATATTCAGTTAACACCACCGCTCATGAGCAGTGCCCTGCTCTATTCGGGGAGGGTGTGTACTCATTTTTATCTCTGAAATGAAGAAACCAAGTCTTATTAAAGAATAGGTATAGGTCACATTCCCCCGCCAGACCAGTTTCAAACCTGGGGTCTCGCTTTGCTGGGGAGTGCTCTACCACTGAGCTACCTGGCTCCACAATTTGTTTAATTATGATACTTCTAAGATATTTTTAGATATAGTTAGATATTATATTATTCAATTTGTGCATAGTTATGGTGTTATTTTAAATAAAGTTCGTATTGTTACTTACGTACTAAAAATATCACTCAACTCCTTCAAAGATATTTTCAAAATTTATAATTAAAATTGTTTCCATTGTAGGTCATGAAAAATGGTGTTGTTGCGGTTGGAGTAAGTAAAGGAGCAGACATCGTGTGCTCGATGGGGACATACCTCCCAAAGGTGAAAGCGGTGGTGAGCATCAATGGATTAGCAGTTAACGCAATGTGCCCATTGAAATATAAAGATATTGTAATCCCAGGGTTGGCATTTCGTACGGAAAAAGTTAAAGTAAGCACTGTGATAATGTATTTCTCCCATTTAAGATGTAATGTTTTTTTTCAATAATAATAATAATAATAATAATAATAATAATAAAAATAATAATAATAATAATAATAATAATAATAATAATAATAATAATAATAATAATAATAATAATAATAATAATAATAATAATAAGCTGTCTCAAGGTTCCTCAGAACTGGGGGTGGGGTGCGCAAACATGCACCAGAATTCTTAAGGCATTAATAAGTGATAGCGGGACTCCAACCCAGCTACCACTGTTCTTTTAGTAGCCTCTTGCGACACGGAGAACATATAATAATAATAATCACACACACACACACACACACAAATAATAATAATAATAATAATAATAATAATAATAATAATAATAATAATAATAATAATAATTTTAAAATTTCTTATCCTTCTCGGGTTAAGTCCATTTATTTTAAGGAACAAGATTCAACACAAACCGACTCAAATAGGAAGAAATCCTGTGTGGTGAAGCCTCAATGACTTGTCTTAAATAAAGAAAATTAGATATTTTCTCTCTCCCATTTTGTTTGTTTTAAAACTTCTTTTTCAAAATGTTTACAACTTTAATTAGTTTATACCTATTAACTTAAAAAGATTTTAGTTTATTTTTATATTCTTTAATTATTACTTTTAGTTCAAAAATTCTTTAATTATGCTTGTTTCTAATTTCATTTATTTGACATTTTTTTTAGCGAACATCATTAAACTAATACAAGAATAACAAGGCAAAGCGCTGACGTGCAATTGTCAACTGCTATGAAATAGTTTGGTTGCATGACATGCAATTGTAAATTTGGCAAACTAAAGAATTTACGCTCAGACACAAACTTTTGATTTTGATTGTGCAACCTTGCGAAACCCCCTTTTTTGTTTTTTTGACGTACCTGTCTTAACACGTTTAAGCTTACTTGTAACTGCACAGTTGGTGCTCATGTAAAAGTTTTCAATTATTTTTCTCTTTTCATAATCTTAAAATATTAAAGTTTTTTGCTAGAGAGATCATTTTCCTTCACTTTGCCTTATGGTAAGTAATTTAAGGTCGTTTTACTTTCATGGAGAGTGATATAATGTCGTTTTGGGTTCAGTTCATCAAAATTGTTAATATTCATGCAATTATTTATTTTGTAATCAAAATGAATCGAACTTTCTCAAGAATATTTCTTATTTTAGTTTCTTTATTCTTATATATTTCCATTTGTAAAATAGAAATGTTTGTCTCTCTGCTTGTCTCTAGATTTTTTTCTCTTTTTCGTTCTGGTTCATGCCAACTTTTTAGAAATACTGTCCTCATGTGAAGTTACACATATTTCTTTCCTTATAAAAGCGCTATCGGAAATTTGTCCTTACTTGGCAAAGCAGTGAGATATTTAAATATTTCAGAAATAAAAATCATTTTCTTTCTTCTTGATTCTTAGGTATACTTTTACTTTTCAAAGTTTAATTAATTTTTATTTGGATTTGAAGATTTACCGAAAGGAATGAAAGAAATCTATTTAAGCTATTTTGAAGAAGGTATCTGTTATCTTCTCAGTCATCCAAATTATATATTTAATTAATTTTGATATATCTCTGTGATTTATGTTACGTTTAACTAATATGATTAGAACAGTAGGTGTTTGCTCTATCATCCATTACGAGACTTTCCTATGTATAACTTCAATCTTAATATATTGATTTTATATTGAAGTAACCTTTTTCAGAGGCGAAAATTTTTAATTTCTGTCACTCTTCTATTTAATACTTATATTTGTATACAATACCCAAATTGTCCTCGACGTTGTCTAATTCTTTTGTAAAACTTCTTTTATCAGATGAAAGCAGTGAAACTGAATTATTACTAAATACTTAAAATTATATTTAAACATAGCTGTAAAGTCCCAAAGAAAAAGAAACTTAAAGCAATAAAATAAATATAAAAATATAATAGAAATTGGCCTAAAAGTGTCAAAAATATTTTTTATTTTTCGTATTCCTAGTTTTTAGGTCCTAAGGTGATTTCTAGTTATGAAATGATGTCTGATTCGGAGGATTTTCCCGAGACTCAAATTCCTATTCACAAATCCGACGCAGAATTTCTTTTTATATGTGCCGAAGAAGATGGCAATTGGAAAACTATAATTGAAACTGATAGAGCTGTTGCAAGAATGAAAGAAAATGGAAAAACAAATTACCAAGTAAGGGAAATATTAGACCAAAAGATTTAAAAAGTAGAATATTTTTTCATTAAAATGGTCTTTTAATTATAGTGAAGGGATTTGATGGTCCTATTATAATTATTAATAGTTTTGTAAAACTATTATTACATCACATAAAGACCACGGAGTATTTAAAATTATTAAAATTCTATAAAAAAATTTCAGGTTATAAAATACGATGGTGCTGGACATTTGATCGAGCCTGCCTATGCACCTTTTTCGTTGGCAACTTACCACAAAACAGTTTCTGGCGGCCCTTTATTCTGGGGAGGCAATCCAAAAGACCATTCCACAGCTCAGGTTGATTCTTGGAGGAGAATTTTAGAGTTTATTAAAAGGGTTTTAGTTTAGTGTATATAATATAATGTAATCACTATTTTAAAATATAAAATATAAAATATAAAATATAAAATCTTTCTCCCCGTTACTTTTTCCTATTAATGATACCTCTGTGTATATAATATTTATAAATTAATATATAGAAATCATATATTATAATAATGCGAGCTAATTTGTTTAATTTTCAAGGCATTACTCCTATTTGTTTTTATTCTCAAACACAGGGTGCCCCAAAAGTTTATCTATTTAACGGAAAACTTTATTTTTTTGTGAAACAGTTAATATGAAGCTTACATTCTATTTAAATACAATATATTTTTATACAGTTGTGTTACAATTTTTCCTACATAGTTAGTTATTATTTATGATCATTTTCTTCCGGATCCATGCCATTTTAGTAAATTCTCACGAACTTATCTACTTACTAACTTGTACTTTAAAAGGAAAAACGTGTAATGTATAATAAAATATTTTTAAAGAAAGTTTCATAAACCACGTTCTACGTAATCAGCGATTGATTTCTTGTAGTTTAGACAATGGGATTTGTGTAGGGAAGTTAAAAGAACAAAGATGCCAAGAAAGACCATATATATAAGCACTGAATTCATGTAACCTATGTACAAAGAAAATTTACATTTCTCAGCTCAATTTAACAAAGCTAAATTAGCTTACAAAAAACTAACAGCCTAATCAAAGTTGTAGGTATATTGCAATTTAAAAAAAAAAAAGAATAATAAAGCACCAGGTGCATGTGGACTAGATTTCTACGTCGTTATGATAACTATTACTGTGTTGAAACTGGGCAGAATTACTTCTCATCTTCCGCTTCACGCAGAACCTGAATTAAAATTCAACAAATTGGAGTGAGACGTCGTTATCAAAAATTATTTTACTGGTTTTAATGTTTTACATTTAAATAAACACGGTTTTTGACACTTTTATATATATATATATATATATATATATATATATATATATATATATATATATATATATATATATATATATATATATATATATATATATATATATATATATATATATATATATATATATATATATATATATAGTATATATATTATATAATATATATATCTATATATATATATATATATATATATATATATATATATATATATATATATATATATATATAGTATAGTTATATATATATATATATATATATATATATATATATATAGTATAGTATATATATATAAATATATATATACTCATATATATATATATATAGTTGGGTTATATATATATATATATATAGAAAAGCATTTATATGTTGTTATATATTATATAGCAGTTATATATATATATATATATATATATATATATATATGCATATATATATATATATATAAGAAGTATATATATATGTTGTTATATTAATATATATATATATTGATATATATACATATATATATTATATATATATATATTATATATATATATATAATATAGTATATATATATATATATATATATATATATATATATATATAAATATATATATATATATATATATATATATATATATATATATATATATATATATATATATATATATAGTTATATATATATATATATATATATATATATATATATATATATATATATATATATATATATAACTAGACATTTATATTTAAATATATATATATATATATATATTTGAAAGATAATATATATATAGATATTATTATTGTTATATATATATATATATATATATATATATATATATATATATATATAAGTGATATATAAATATATATATATATATATATATATATATATCTTTCTTCTTCTTCTTCTTCATCTTCCTTTTTCTTCCCAAGACTGGGAGTAAGGTGCCTGACAAGCATCGGAAAAGAAAAGCAGTAGAAGAGTATGACAAAAGTCAAAAAGAAATCCCAGCCTTACCGCCCCCTCTGTACCAAATTAGTAAGAACTCGTCGCAATCAGAAAATCCACCCTACAGCTTCACGGGACCGCGACGGATTCTCACTATGATAAATCGTCAAGTGTAGGGTTCATCCCCTGGCCCAGGTGGGCCACAACCCTACCCCCTTACAACACCCCGCCATTCTCTCCTATCATGCGCCTTTCTTCTCGCCTCGGCCAAACTCACATTTCTCTCATGCAACATTCCTTACTGACTAATCCACTTTTCTTCGGTCTCAAACACACTCGCCACTATACATCCGTTTAACCAACCGGACTATCATTCATCCTTTCCACATGACCAAACCATCTCAACATACTTTCATTTATTCTCTCGTTTACCCCTTTCTTCACACCACACAACTCTCTAATACGTTCATTCCTCATTTTATCAATTCTTCTCCAACCTAGCACGCCCCTAAGATTGTCCATCTGAACACATTGAACTTTAGATCTATACTTCTTATTCCAGACCATAGACTCACTACTATACAATAACACAGGTAACAACATACCCTCAGCAAGACCCTAGCGCACTCCAGACTTAGTTCTTTTACATTCACCAACGATTTAATTGCACCAGCCACCTTCCTGCCATTCACAACTTTCCTACTACACTCTGCATCATCCATTCCCTTCTCATCCAACATATACCCTAAATATTTAAACTCAGACACTTGTTCCAGCTGCTCACCATCTAACATAACTTCACACTGAGGGCTATCCTCACTCACAACCATAACCTTACTCTAATCTACGTTTATTTTCAAACCCCTCCTTTTACACACCCTGCCAAATCTCTTCACCAATCTTCTCAAACTCTCTTTAGATTCGCCACAAAGAACCAAATCAATCGCAAATAATAGGTAGGGTACCCTCCACTCATCCACATTCTCCATCATTCTAACACCATTTCCTGCCACCCCCACCTCTAATTCTTTCATAACTCCATCCATATATAAATTGAATAACCAAGGAGACCTAACACAACCCGGTCTCACTCCGCTATTAATACTAAACCAATCACCTTTGACACCATTTATTCTTACACATGCCTCACTATCCTCATACACACTTTTGATTCCATTTCAGAAGCCTACCACCAACACCATATATCACTAACACCTGCCATAGAGCTTCCCTATTAACCCTATCATACGCCTGTTGCAAATCCATAAAACTTAAAAACAATTTATTCTTCTTCTCCCTCATTTTCTCAATCATTTGTTTCAATGTAAAGATTTGATCCACACATCCTCTTCCACTCCTAAACGCACCTTGTTCTTCACCAATCAGTCCTTCAGTTACTCGACGCACTCTTTCGACCAAAATACCAGCATATACCTTCCCCACAACACTCGATAAACTTCTTCCCCTATAATTTCTACAATTCCCCTTTTCTCCTCATTTACCCTTATAAGGGTACTATTAATATCGCTCTCCTCCAATCCCTTGAACTATAAATTCCATTTAAGCTTCTTTATTACACAACTTCCAAATCCAATCAATCACCATCTCGCCTCCGTTCTTGATCATTTCACCAGTAATTTCATCTATACCTGCAGATTTACCATTCTTCAACTTTCTCACTCTACCCATTACCTCCTCCTTGCTAATAACCTCATCCCCAAAATACCTATTCCTTCTTGCACCATCAAACCCACACACATTCACTATCACCTCTTCATTATTGCCAATATTATGCAGATTTTTGAAGTGTTCTTTCCACACTCCCCTCACATCCATTTCATCAGTTACAAAAGCATTATCCCTATTCATTATTCTGAGCAGGTTCCCTTTTATTCTCATTCTTAACCTTTCGCGCTTCCTTCCAGAAGAGCTTCCTATTCCCTTGTAAGTCCCCTTCATCCTCCTTCCAAACTGTTCATTTACCTCTTCTTTTCTCCTACGTATGCACCTTTTAGTATTTCTTTTTTTCCTCCTTATATAATTCCAAACATCTTTCTTTTTAAACTTTATCATTGGCTTTTAGTACATTCAACCACGCTTCTTTTTTACTTTTAACCGTTTGCATCACCTCTTCATTCCACCACTCACTGTTAACATTCTTATTTCCTACTTTAGCACATCCACATACTTCTTTTGCACTGCTAACAATTGCTTCCTTCATTTGTTCCCAGATTTGTTCAGTTTCAACTTGTTCACAATCAACTGATTTACTTGCGAGCGCTCTTACATACTTATCCTTATTACCTTGTTCACTTAACTTCTCACTCTTAATTCTTACCCACTTCTTCCGTATCACCTTCCTCTCCATCCAAGCCCCCACTAACTTAATTTTACATAGAACAACAATGATCCGATAATCCCATTCCTAAACCCCTCACTGATTTAACATCCAACACATACTTCAACATCTCCTTCTTCACCAACACAAAATCAATC
>JABUQX010033627.1:25000-30423 GCA_015478945.1 Trachelipus rathkii
TTAATGAAAAAAAAAAAAATGAATTACACAAGGAAAATTGAAAAAAAAAATTTAAATACTAAATTAAATGTTAAGTTTTAGCTTATACTAATACTCATACAAGTTTTACCTACAGTATTGTTACCATATTTTGAGGGATTAAATTTAAATTTTACTTATATTATATTTATTATTAGAATTACTCTATTCTGGCTTATAAAAATAGCCCTAAGACTAAGCCAAAAAATAAGACTATTGAACTTGCGATTATGAGCCTTTACATGAATTTTAAAGTACCACTATATTTTAGGACCTTTATTTATTTACTTACAGTAGTCATTTTGATTTTACCTTAATAGGGTATATACGATTTCGGATATGGTGGGGGCAACTTGGATATAAAATAAAAAAAAAGAAAATTAATAATAATCAATTGCATGTATTGCTACTTTCGCAGACACATTGCTTTGTGACTAGAATGGATCAAATAAATTTGTAAAATATTTGCTTTAGATTTTAAATTAGTTGTAGTATTTAAGATTAACAATTTTAATGTTAATATTTGCTTTAAATGTTTAAGTTTAACTAACGTTTTGCTTAGGACTCTCTACTCGAATAGTACAATCTCTTTGTATTTATAGAGCCTAAATTAATTATTTTAATGCTGTAAAAACTATGTTATACAATAAGATGGAACACTTCTGCCTACTATTTTATATATATAATGGTGCTTCTGCATGAAACATTTTTAAATATTTTAAACATTGCTCTTATGCATTATTATGCTTATTCATTAAGTTTTTAAATTAATTACATTAATTTAATATGTGTGATAGGCTAATGCCATCAAACGGCTTTAATATTTTTATGTATGGAACTACATGTTGTCAGACGGTTTCGCATTAAAGATTTTGTTTTAAGACTTCTATCTCTTTGGTTTTGTTGAATTTCCTTTAAACTTCAATATCTATTTTTTGACCTATTGGGTTTAAAACTTTTTACACAACATTTTGCACTTATTTATGCATATTTTGGAAATAAAAATTCCTTTTATAATAATTTCAGACTTAAGTACATTACATGTGTTTTTTAAACTTTACATGACTAACACATATATGTATTCAGATATTATAATTGGTTTTAAACATTTAATATTACCTTACATAAATGTTGGGTCCTTTATTTGGCCTTTGTGTATTAAACAATTTACATGACTTACTTGTACAGCACTGTTGAGAAAGCAGTTATTCTGTCCCGGCGCGTTTAAGAGGCCTTTATGTCCCTATTATAAATATGTTGGGTCCTTTATTTGGCATTTGGCTTTTAACATTTACATGACCTTACAAATATGTTGGGTCCTTTATTTGGCCTTTATTGGCTTTTAAACATTTACATTGACCATTTGCATGTTTTGTCCCTTTATATCAGTTGTAATATGGGCAGTTTAACAATTATTTGACATTAAATACGGTACTTATATTTTTATTTGGCCATCGGCTTGTTCGGAAAAAAATACTTTGACCCATGTGGTCTTTTTTGATAGTTAATAATAATAATAATAAAAAAAGATTTTCTTTGAACCTTTTTACCCATTTAATTCTGGTTTAAACTGGTTGCTTATTGCACAACAGTGCTAGCTTATTATACTCCTATTCCTTTATTGGTCTATGGGTTTTACAACAGTGCCTGTTAGGTTTATAAATTATACAAACATATAATGGTTCAAAGCTAAAATCTTACTTTAAAATTTTAAATTATAAATTTATTGTTTTGATTTTGCACACTAGTCCTTATGGACTGTTCAAATTATATTTGAATAATTCTTGTAGGTGATTGTGGGAAAAACTGAGGTTGACCATAATTTTGAATATATATTTTTGCTTATTAATTATACATACATAGTGGCTGATAACTCTTGTATTAGTAACGTGACTTGAGTATTTTTAATTTGGTCTCATGAGCAATTTAAGTTTTTATATGTTGTTACAAGAATATCTGGTATTGCATGCATGTGACTTATATATTTTTTAGATTGTTTAAATTCTATTATTGTAATATTGAATTTGAGGTTTTATAAATTGACTGTAATTCGATCAGACTGTTTCTCACATTAAATTTTGCTAGTAAGGAGACATTAAGGAACATGTTATCTTATGTTCTTGGTGTTCTTTCGCAAATTTCTTTTTGTCGGGATGGTATTAGAAATATGTTTTATTTCATTTTTAGTATTAAACCTTACTATGTTGTTATTGAACAGTTTAATTGAACATTGGGTCTTTTTTTAAATGCTTTACAAGATTTTGAGTATTTCTGTGTATCACAGTCTGTTTATATGGAAGACTTTTCTTGAATAAATTATATTTTTGTGCTTAGAGTTCTTCTGTATACAACACAAAAATTGTTTTGTTTTGAAGTACTTAAAAACTGTAAGCACTGTTGGAAAATTTAAGCGTTCGCTGAGACAGAGGCAGATTGCTGATTATAACTATTGGGTTTTTAAAAATGTATGCCAGTGAGGCTATAACGGTGATAAAGTATTCTTTTTAACTCTTTATATTACACTATATAAATAATATTTTAGTCCTTGGGTTCTGAATCTATCCTCCTTATTAAATTAAAAGAGTAAACAGTGCCCAACATAAAATTTATAGGTGTAAACTTTCTTTGTTTACTATTGTCTTTACCTATCACTAACTCTATCTCTCTAACCTGATTTTAGTTTGGGACAAGCTCTTTGTCCGGAAGATTTTTGTTTAGGCCTTAAGCTAAGAATTATTGCAACTACTATATATATTTACTATAATAAGCCTTCAATTCAAACAAAGGCTTACCTTAAGTAATTAGGTATTTTGAAATCCCCCCAGGGTGTTGAAAAATATATTAAAAAAATTTTTTTTAGGTTTTTTGGATAAATAATATTTGATTCTTTAACAATTTTAGATATTAAGATAGACTAGTCCTAATTTTAGGAATGAGCAGTTCAAAGCTAACTGTTCTATTTTTTTAAATTAGTAAATATTTCTCTACCAAGAATAATTTCTTATAATATATATATATATAATATATATATAATATATATATAATATATATATTAATATATATAATAATTTATATATATATATATTATTATATTATTTATATATATATATATAAATTTTTTGGACTATTAATATATATATACATGATAAAAGTATTATTATTAAGTAAATAATAATTTTCATTTATTTCTAATATAAAATATATATATATATATATGTAATATTTAATATTATTTATTTGAATATAAATACTTTCTCAAAAACGATATATATATTGTATGTATAATATAATTTAAATTTTCTAAGTATAATATTTATTATATATATATATATATATATATATATTTATCGCTTATTAAGGGATAGGAATTATATAAAATAAATGAATTTAAGTATCTAAAAAAAATATATTATTATAATTACTGAAATAAATTTGAAGAACTATAAACATAATGTATTTTTTGTAAAATATATAACTTTTTTTTTTTTTTTTTTTTGTAAATGTTCCATATTTATATATATATATTATATATATATATATATATAATATTAAATATTTTTGTGGTTATATGTATTGTGTGTGTGTGTGTGTGGAGTGTGTTTGTGTGTGGTGGTCATATGGGAAATGTTATAATTTTATTGCTTTGTCCAATTAAATGAAACAGAGAGAATAAAAAGAGTGGAAATGTATCATGTATTTGTTTATTATATTATATTATATTATTATATATTTATTATTATGTTTAAAAAATTTCCAATGTTTCTTTTAATAATGAAATGATTGATAACTTCTCCGTTTATATTGGGTGTAGCTATATGAACACTACTTAAAATCAACTTTACTAGTCTTTCCTATCCTGAGACAATAAAAAGGTATGTTTTTTATTTATGTACCCGTTTCAGAATATTTGACTAATATTTTTTTGGCACTCTCAGACATAATTGTGATACTGTGTGTAGATAGAGGAATAAAGGCTCTTAAAAAATCATAATCAGTTGAGACATAAAAACGAATACGATTTATCGCTGTAGTATACTACAAATTTAATTTGAGTAAGAATTTGTAACATTTTGGTCGATATGCAATAGAGAATACTATACTGAGATATAGGTATAGTATGGATCTTGTGTGTCCCCACGACTTGCTTTTACTAGGTTATGAATGTTGCATGCAGTAAGAAAAATTAAAAAAGCGTTGTAGTCTTTATTTGTAGAATTGGTAATATAAATTAAAGATTCTGATAGGCAGCATTCTCGTCTCTTCATTGACAGGAAACAGAAGTTTTGTTGGCAACTTTTTAAATGCCTGCCAACATGTAGGTTGACCTTGGGTGTGAAAATTCTTCAAAAACCAAGCACATATTTTAAACATATTAGAGACTTGCACGATATATATTATAAAATGGTGACTTATTTCCAGACAATATTGCTTACTGTAAATCAAAGTGATTTAAAAAGGAAAGCCACATCCCTTCTGAGATTTAAATTTGTTATATTTTTAATCTTTGTCTTAGGAATTTGTTAGTTCAAGAATCCTTCTTCGGGTAGCAGAGTTTTCTATATAGTGGAACACAGAAATAGCTGGAAATACTTCTTCCTTATAAGGACGAATCTTCATAAATTTTTTTTTCGCCATTCCTGAATGCCGTATTTTTTTTTTTTTTTCCATTACAAATCAATTGTATAATGTGTAATAAAACTTGGCAGTTTTGTGATAAAACTTGTAATAAACCTTGGGAGTTTTGTGATAAAACATGTAACATGACTGTATCGACTGTTTTCCTTAATATTTGATGCTATATAAATTCATGCAAAAGTTCTGTACTGCAACACTGGTGCATGCAGGAGGATATTTTTTCGGAGGGGGAAGCTATTTTTTCGGAGGGTGTTGGATCTTTGAGAGTGCCGATATTTTGCTACTACTTATTTTTCATTGTTTTTATTTGAAAATGTTGATAAAATTTGATTTTACCAAAATTTCTGGGGTTGGGCTGTAGCCCCTTGGTCCCCTTCCCCCCCCCTGCATATGCCACTGTGCTGTATTAATTAATATGAATCTTCATCTTCGATATATCGATTAAAGTTGCCAATCTTCGATTAATCAGAGAAATCCCCTAAATATTCATTCAAAGAAGGATGTCTATTTGCATTTTCTTTTGTTTCATCTTTATGCAAATCCTAAAACCTGACTATAAATCCTCGTCCAAACTAATCAATTTTTTTTTTTATTTTAATTTCGTGGCAAAATATTCGGGATTAAAAAATCCTTTTCAAACTTTAAAAAACAGTCTAAATTTTTTATCACATTTTATTTTTTAATTTTATTTTTAAATTTTTGATCACACATTATATAATCAAATTAATATATAAACATCTGACATTCTTACTACTACTACTACTACTACT
>JABUQX010033628.1:0-21330 GCA_015478945.1 Trachelipus rathkii
GAGAGAAGAGTTCGACATCCTTGGCTGCGACCACCATCGTCCTTAAATTGACAGGTCTGAAGAGTAGACTCTTTCAAAGTGCAGTTTTCTTCAACTGATATTTTTACCTCTGAATCTACGGGCACGATTATTGAATACCGGGTTTTTAGGTATGCGATGACTGCATATGTATAAAGACCGGTTGGGTGCAGACAATCATTCCTCATCGGCTGGAGTGTCAAGTTGCCTGGCTTAAGGAATCTTTCACGAGAAGATTCAGGTGCGTGGAGATTACGTTGAAATTCATAAACAATTTGTTGACAGGATCTGAAGGAGGGTTCTTCCAGGCGTCGGGAAGTGGGTGATTCTATTTACAGAGTGTAGGATCGGTTAAGTAGTGTCATTATCATTAGTGCGGTAAGCATTGTTTTGTTTTTTGTTTTTTTTTTTTGTTTTTTTGCTCATGCGGCCTTTGGCAATTCGATACAAATGCTGAAAGGCTTAGCTTTAGGACAAAGATATTCAAGTTTAAAAATTGTAAAATTGGGACTTATGTGTGTCTCTTATCAATTTCCGGTGGCTATTAATATTATCATTTTTACTATAATCTGCGGTCTTTTTCCATCATTTTCCAGTAAGATTGAAAGTTACACATGTTGATTATACAGTTGCCGGGCAGTCGAGTGTAGCTCTTAATTTTTATTGTGTTAGCAGCGCCACATTCGTAACTGAGTTTTGTTTTAGGTAGGGGGATTGGCTAGAGGAATGATCATGTGTGCGGAGTTATATTTGTTATTAAACTATAGAATCATAAAATGGAAGTTTTAATCTAAAAAGATGCAGAGTAAATGAAGACTTTAAAACTAACGGTAGATAATGTAATAAATGACTAAAAGTTTGTTAAAATTTTAACTCAGAGATCTTTTTGCTAATGTTATCTGGATAATGAATTGTAATTTATAAAATTTTCAAGACAACCATTCCGTATCCATAGGATGATCCATTTTGTTTAGCAATTAGGCAATTAAATCTTGAAGATAAAAGACTAAGGAATAATAAAACTGAGCGAAAGCGGCAAACTATTTCTTATACTTCTGTGAGCCAGCTTGCTCCGTGTTTCTATACAGTTTTAATTCGCTTTGAAATGTTCTTTTCTTACCCTGATGCCAGAAGCATAGTAGAAATATATTTTTCCAATCGCCAGAAGGTTTTTATCGATAGCACTGATGTGCACTATTTTAAACGATCTTTTTATGGGATTGGTCCCTGCCATAATTCTATTTTTCGTTTTTTTTAAGATAAAATATTTACAGCACTGTCATGTATATAGAATTGCTATGAAGAAATAGATAATTTTCAGTTTTATTAACTGTTAGCTCAACGCCCGCTTCAGCTCGCACCAATAGAGCTTACTGCCGGAGCCTTCTTAATTAAGGACCCAGCGCTCGCCCAGGTGTGAGTTTTGGGGCCGCAATCGACATAGGTATACCAGAACCTTGTGCGGCGAGATATGGGTAGGACTGGTAAGTGCTAAGCACGTGCAGACTTCTATCTCTTTTCTACTCTGATCTTTTTTTGAAAGGCTTCATTCAATTCAAAACGGTTCAGGACACTTATACCATTCAAGGGAATAGATTCTACACTCGGATTGGTACAGGAACTTATTTGCACCAGATAGACTTTCCTCGACTTGGCCGGCCCAATTATAGTGATATAGGTATATATATATATTATATATATATAATATATATAATATAATATATATAGCTGTAATGATAAGGTGATACTACGGTATATACGTAGTATATATAGTATATATGATTAGTATAGCAATATAGGTATGGAGGTTAGTTAATGATATAGGTATATATAATAGATATATATATATGATTTAATATAATGTATATAGCGATATATTAGTATCAGTAGTTAGTATATATATGATAGTAGATATTAAGTAATATATATATTAGTATATATATTAAAAGCTGGCGTAGTATGATTAAATGATAGTTAGTATAATATATATAGTAGATATACTTATATTAATTATGATATATATTTATAATAGTATAGTAGTTTGGAAAATACTGTATATGTATAATATATATATGTTATAGTAGAGCTACTATATATATTAAAAGAGCTGCTTATATATAGTAGTATAGATATAGGGGTAGTAGTATTATAATATTATATAGTATAATATAGTATATTATATATTATAGTATATATAATACATATATACAGGATATAATTATAGGTATATATAAGCGAAACTGCTGTACCTATGTAGTTTCTTGCACCATTCCTATTAAGATAACGTAATTCTTCTGCAGATAGAAAATTAAGACTGCTTATCCTGGCCCGGGTTTGGAAGCCGCCAACCTTAGGGAACTTGGTGGCAGTGGGGACGGGGGGAGAGGAGGAGGTAGGTCTTAATCTGGCATCGCTCATTGTTATTTGATTAACATTACTTATTGTTGTTGTATTGTAGTTGGCGAGAGGCTACCGTCCGGGGTACGGAACAATGTTGCCGCCTCCGAAAGGATCGGGATGAGCTAGCAAAAGGGAACCACAAGGGAAAACCGTTGGAGGAGAACGTTGTGCATCCGTAAGGCTGGGGAGAATCTAAGAAGCTCAAGAGGAGAGAGGTCATTACGGGGCGTTGCGCTAGGGCAGGGAGACGTTGCGTGTAGCCACTGCTGGGCAGTATGCGCTGCCTGGCGCTCTGCTGAGAATCGCTCCACTCTTTAGAAGACCGCGTCTCAGTCAGCTTCTGTTCGTCAGGTATCACAACTAAGCAAAAGAGAAAATATGGAAGTAAATTATTGATGTATTATTAAATAATAATAATAATAATTAATAATAAGTAGATAGATAATAAATAATAATAATAATATAATAATAATAATAATGTGTAATGACATAATTGATAGACGATTATTTAATTTGTAAATGGATAAGGTGATGAATGATAATGATATGATAATGATAGATGATAATGATAATAATAATAATATATAATAATAATAAGTAATAATAATGATAATAATAATAATAAATTACAACTAAGAAATAATCTTGCAACGTAAGATAAATTTAATGTTTTATTATTTAAAATTTGTTAAAAAAAGAACAATAAGAAACAATTATATTTAAAGTTCGGATAATTTGATTAAATTAAAATTAAATGATTTAAATTTAACAATCAATTAAAATTTATGATTTGTATATGTATATAAATATCTATCAATGTCATGTACATATATTTACAATATAATAGTAGGTATTATACTATAGTATAATATATGTATATATGTATCTTATATACGATATTATATATAGTACTATATATAGATAGTATATATAGGAATAGTATATATATATAGATATTTAATATATGATAGTAGTAATTATATATATATATATATATATTACACAGGTGTATGCGCGGCTTCATAATGGCCGGCCGCGTTTAAAAGGCGCTCGTACTATGAACCCATATAAATGCCGCCCTGGTGGTAGAGTTTAATTTGAAGAGTTAATAGTTGGTAATAGTGTCATTTAATATCAAAAAATTCTTATCATAATATATATAAGTTATATATATAGTATTAGTATATGATTAGTATAATATAGTAAGTATAAGTATATATACTATATAAAGTATATATATAGTATATATACATATATAATATGATATATATATATTATATTCAGTTATATATTATTAACGTTAAGACTCGCATATCGACTGTTAATGATAAAGTTAATTTTATACAAACCCTTTGCCTTTAAACTTTCGAAGTTGTTTGTTAAAAAGAACTAATAAAGCAGGACTCGCCCGAACTCCAAATTGAAGCCCCTCCTCCCCCCCCAAAAAAGTAATAATAAAAGAAATAATTGGGGGTTGAAAGCGGAGCAAAAAAAAAAAAAAAACTGAGAAATTTTTTTAATTTTCAAAGTTGTAAAATGAAATAAAGTTGTCCGAGGTCTGAGAACGGAGGCCCAATAATTTTAAAAGCGTGGGCCGGAGACGCCGACCGAAGTTTGGAGCGCGGCAAAAAAAAAAAACTTACCGGTTCGCAAGCTGGCTAATAAGAATTTAGAAAGCGAGCCAGAATTGGAAAAATAACGATTTTTAAATTTAAAATTATAATGAATTGTAAAATTTAAAGAATTATAATTATAATTAGTAGTAGAGTGTAGTAGTAGTAAGTAAGTAGTTAGTAGTAGTAATGAATGGGAAAAGTAACGTGTTCGCGATATCTATATCAAAACAAATAGGTCGCAAAGTAAGCCTAAGGGATGAAGGAAACTATTCACTTAAACTCAGATCGAGGATAATGAATGTAAGATAATGAATGAGAGTGCCAAGTTAATCTCTATGTCCCTACCATAACGAAGGAGGGAGATGCAACATTAACTTAAATGGCACCCTTTTATTAAAGTGGAGAAATAATAAACATAAATGTAATTATAATTTTCAAAAAAAAAAATTTTTGAATCAGACTAACGGAGACTAAAAAAGTAGCAAATTTAAAAAAAAAAAATTAAATAATAATTCAGCACGCAATAATAATAATAATAATAATAATAATAATAATAATAATAATAATAATAATAATAATAATAATAATAATAATAATAATAATAATAATAATAATAATAATAATAATAATAATAATAATAATAATATATATAAATAATAATAATAATATAATTATAATTATATATTATAAATTATAAGTATAATTTATAATTATAGGCGATTGTATTAATAATTGATATATAATAATTATAATAATTAATATAAGATAATAGATACTATAATGAATAAAAGAATAAAATCATTATAATAAATATATATAATAATAATAAATAATAAATAAGAGATGAATAATAATATTAATTAATGATATAATAGAATAATAATAATATGAAAAAAACGATAATAAATAGTAATCATCATTAATTTTTCGTAGGTATAATAATAATAATAATTGAAAAAGGTAAGCAAATTTATCAAAAAGAAATGTAAAAACTTAATTCAAGAAAAACTATCAAAATTTTTTAAAAAATTGAAATAAAAAAAAATACTAAATAATAATTAAAAAAAAAAAAGGCTTTAAGAACCAATTATACAAAAGTTAGGTTCAATAAAGTCGAAAAGCGTCTTGAAGGAGACATAAACACTCGAGTCCTTAAAAATTTTTGATTCCATTACGAAAATGGTAATTTAAAACCTTTGAACTTTTTATTTAAAAAAAAAAAAAAACTTTTGAAAGGACATTTAAACCTTTATTGCAGACTTGAAATTGAGCATCGACTATAAAAATTCATGATAATGGCCATCAAAATTTTCATTACCTCCAGTTTTGCATTACAATAATAAAAAAGTATAATTTACGTTTAATAATAATAATAATAATAATAATAATAATAATAATAATAATAATAATAATAAATAATAATAATATAATAATAAATAATAATAATAATAGAATTAAAAATATAGCTATATTAAAATAGTCAAATAAAATAAAAAATAAAAAATAATGATGAATAATTTCGTTATTATCGTTCTTCGGAAACACTTATAGTAATTATAATTATCATCATTATTTCAAATTTTAATTGTATAAATATTATTATTTTTCTTTAAAAAAATGAGGATAACAATTATGAACTTTTTATCATTATTGTTTTCATGCTTTTACTACTACTACTACTACTACTACTACTACTAATAATAATAAATAATAATAATAATAATAATAATAATAATAATAATAATAATAATAATAATAATAATAATAATAATAATAATAATAATAATAATAATAATAATAATAATAATAATAATATCAATGATCAAATTGGATTGCCTTAAATAATGATGCACGAACATGATTAATACTAATAATAATAATAATAATAAATAATAATAATAATAATAATAATAATAATAATAATAATAATAATAATAATATTTATAACAAACAAACAAACAGTTTAACTAAGTAACTAACTAAGTAACTAACTAACTAACTAACAATAATAATAATATAACCAAAAAAAATAAATATATATTAGTATATAAGTAATATATATATATATAGTATATATATATATATATATAAATAATATATAGATATATAAAAGTCCTGTAGTATATGTATATATATAATATGTATATACTATATAATATATACTATATATATATATATATGATACCTATATTAGAGGTGTACCGAAATTTCTGTCCGTCCGAAGCTCGCGGCCAAATCCGGAAATCTTTCTCCGGTTTCCCGGTTAGTGCATGATTATTCAGAATTAGAGGTATGAATGAGTGAATTAGTAATATAATATTGAGAAAAAGAGATGTGATTGAGTGGATTGAATGTAAGGAGAAAAAGAGATCCTCGCTATCTTTTACAAAAAAAAGTAATAGTAGCATGTCTGTAGCAAGTTCATGACCAGTGGACTTACATATCTATCAGTAAAAGACTGTTACGCAGTATTGGGCAATATTTTTAAACGTGTTTTTTTCCCTCAAATATATTTCCTGTTTCTGAAGGAATGAAAATAATTTCCCTGAATATATGGGGGAGACTCGGAAAGGAGAGTAAATGTTTTGGGCTAGTACTGATGATGAGTTTGGAAATTTTAAGCTTTGTTACTTTTCCCCATTAAGTAATTCTTCTATTTTCAAGTTGGAGATTGATTGCTGTTCTAAAGAAACCGTGAGAACATTTGCAGGCAATTTCATATTTTGAAGAGCACTGATTTTTCTTTTTTTTCCCTTTTACACTAGAACTGACTCGATGTCACTTTCACTTTGCTGCTTTCAAACTGTGATAAAACTAAGTAACTTTGCAGTAATTCTTTTCTTAATGCTCCTGATGATTTTGAGTTTCTTGGCAAATCTAAGTTCAATGTAGATAATGCTCGTTTCTGAAATTGGATGGATGACTCATCGCCTGGAACCTTCCTTCTGTACTGCTACTACTATTATCACTTTTTCTACCTTCCAATTATTTGCATATTTCTTCAATCAATCCATTTCCTACTCAATTCTCTTTATTTTTATTAGAAAGAATAAATGTCAGTTTATCGATGGGTCTAGCTACAGTAACTAAAGACAATATCTTTTTTTGAGTATATATCTATTGATACCTTTCTCTTCCTTTTATTCATAAAACCTAAACTCTAATGCCTTCTTCAGCTCTTCTTTTAAAGTCTGAACTTTAAGCTGTCATCCTCAGAGTTTGAGAGATATTGATGAAGAGCTCAAATATGGAGAATAAAATTGATGATATGATTGATTTTGCTTTATAGTTTTCCGTAACCATGAGAAATGGTTTCAAAACCCTCTTAGAATTTTTTTCAAGTATTTGCCATTTGTTTTAGCAGTCAAAGCTTAAAGATTGATTGTTCTATAATATATACTTGGCAGAGGTCTTTTCAAAACATTCAATTCTTTCTCAAATCAAATATGTGCTATTCCACCTTGTATTAACATCTTGAAGTGGCATAAGTGGGCTTGCAAAGATGTGGATCCAAGTCTCTTTGTTAATTCGTTTTAAGTTCATTACAGCTAAAATGATTGAAATGTGTACAAGATATCCTACAATTTCTTTATTAAATTCACACTGTTTCTTTGAGAAATAAGGCATCTTTAATAACAAATTGAAGTTTATGAAATAAAAACAAGAAAAACTTGGTATCCGTGCAAAATTAGTTCAAGCTTCATGTTATAGCTGTGCTACATCTCGGAAGGATCAAATGGATTTTGTTAGGATGGATTTCCCAATTATTCATCATAGTCATAATTTCAAGAACCTCATAGTGATTTTTTAATTCCAGAAAATGAGAACCTAGGAAATAGTTGCAGATGGAGTACAGTCGTATTTTTTTAAACTCGTGGCAACCAGATTGCAGTTAATAGAAATAAATTGTCGATCGTTTTGACATTATTTAGCTCTCTATATATCGTGTAGTAAATGATAATCTGATCAGCCTTAGAGAAATTCTCGAATACTGCTGATCTAAATTTCCTGTATGACTAACATCATCTCTCTACAAAAATATTTTTTTTTTTCTTAGTAGGAAAATATTTTGGTTGAAAATGGGCAATACATTCTATGAATCCCTTCTCTTCAGTGACTGTTGAATAGTTTAGTTACTTCATGCGATAAAATTCATCATTTTCTGTGATTTGGGGTCATTGAAATGCCAAATCTTTTTTGGGGAGAAACTCTCCTCAAAACTCACTTAATTCACGGGGCTTGGATCTGTTGCTCTTTTGTGGTTTTCCCTGTTCTTAGAAGATACAAGACTCTCCCTTTACTATTAAAATTTTTGGACTTCGATTGCCGATGATGATTTTCATGATGTTACATCAAGTGGGCGTTTTGTACTAAACGTAAGATCTATTATAGTTGATAAGTTATATAGAAATTTTTTTACATTTCTTATATAGATAAAGGAAAGTATATTATATTCTGGTTCCGGTTCCGGCCGGAATTTTTTGTGTGTGATTCCGGCGTAAATGTCCGGGTGTTCCGGACTGTCTAGGGGAGAAAAAAAGGTGGAGAAAGAAAGAAATGAAGGGAGGAAAAAGGAAAAAAAAAAAAAAAAGGAAAAAAATGGGCGAGAAAAGAGAAAATGAGCGAACCTGAGACATTCAGTTCCGAGGTACATCTCCCCCTATATATAATATATATATATATATATATATATATAGTATAGACTATGCTATATATATATATATATATATATAAGATATAATATATATATATATATATATATATATATATATATAGTACGGATATATATATGTAATATATATATATATATAGTATAATAGTAAGTATATATATATAATATATAATATAATACTAGTATATATATATAGTATTATGATATATATATATATAATATATATATATATAGTTATTGAGTATATTATATATATATTATGTATAGTAATTAGATAGGTGTGTCTATTATATATTGTCGTACTATAATAATATTATCTAATATATATATGGATAATAATGATATATATATATGAATAATAATTAGTATTACGTATGAGTTATATAGTATGATAATATAATATATATATTACTATATAAGATTATAAAACTATATGGTATAGTGGGTATTATATTTATAAGCTATATATGAGTATGAGTTATAGTATATAGATATATAGTGTTGTAGATGATGTTATATAGTATATGGGTAATAGTAGTAGTATGTAATAGTAGTGGAAGTTGTATTATGTAGGCTAGGTAGTATATGGTGTTGAGGTATATATAGGTATGATGATATATCATATTGATGTATTGATATGGTATGATATATTATATATATATATATATGTAGGTGGTATTTTAAATTAACCTATTCGGTATATTCCAGAACAAATAACAATGATGGATGTGGAGTAGGGAGGTCACGGATCGGTAACGAGAAAGTGTAAAATTGCTTAACTTCGTTAATCGCCCACGAAGATATGAGAATATTAGTGAAAAACTGGTCTAAAGTTCACGTTGGTCATATGATGGACCGAAGCGTGTGATCAAGCAGCTATGTATTGGATTATAGTGTATGGTATTAATTGATTATTATTTATTATGTATTATTAGGTTATTTTTAAATGCGTTTATGTGAATTACAATATTTATTAATAGTATGTATATTAAGTAGGATGTATTAATATAAATTATGAGATTTACATAATTGAAATTATTTTTAGTAATACAATCCTATGATTCCAAATAGTTCTACTTTTTTATTTATATTTTTTAGTTATTAATTTGCAAATTAAAAATTCATTTTAAAAGAATCTTTTTTTTTTGGTCAAATTACCAGCTAACTTGTTCTTTTTAATTATTGCGTATTTACTGTGTTTAGTTATTATGTGACTATTGTACATTTATTGATTATTATTATTTACTTTTATGATTTCCTAATGATATACCATTGAATTAAGATATTGATTAAAAACATGTAAAGTCATGTATTTTATTATTTCATTTTGCTTTTTATGATTATTTATTAGTTATTTATTTATATATCTATTATTATTATTGATTATTAGTATTATTATTTTATTATATATATATTATTATTATTATTTCTCTATTTTATTTTTCATTTTTTCTTCTCATAATTAATAATAATAAATAATAATAATAATAATAATAATAATAATAATAATGGAATAATAACCTTTATTCTTTCTATGCGTAATCATAAGGTTAATTAAACATTGAGATAATCAGATAATAATAATATGATAATAAGAGATAATAATAATTTTATTATTATTGATGTATTATTATATTATTATTTATTATTATTATTATTATTATTATTATTATTTAACGGTAAATGCAACTAAGAGTAATAGAAATGGAGGGCATAAGGATACAGACTTTCAAAGGTTAACAAGCAAACAAACCAAACAAGCAAGCAAAAAAAAAAAAAAAAAAAATTAAAAAAAAAAAAAATTAAAAGCTTTATACACAGTTTTTTGTTATTAGTTTTGTTTTTTTTCCACAAACCAGTCGCGCCTAGCATATCACCGACACTAGCACAGCACTCTGATAAGATATTACAATCCTTTCTTTCTCGTGTATAAATATTCCGGTGACAAGAACACCTACCCCCGCCCGCCCCGCATTTGTCGACTCCCTCACGCTCCTTCCCCCCGTTTCAATTCCAAAAAAAATGGCAACAGCGCTCACGACTGAGATATCGGTAAATAAAAGGAAGTCCATGGCGGCTATTGCCAAAAAACAACTGTACCACATTCTTAAGATAACATTATTAATTACTGAGATTTCCTCAAACTAAAGATTCAATTACTGTAATCATTTCAATTTTACATTTCATTATTATTATTTTATTATGTATTTATTATATTATTATTATATTAGTTATTATTATTATATTATATTATTATTATTAGTTATTTCGGATTTAATATAGTATTATATTAATTATTATTATTAAATTATTATATATTATTATTATTAGAAGTAGTAGTAGTAGTAGGTACATGTAGTAGTAGTAATTTATTTATTTACTAATTTTTGTAAATGATATATAATTTTTTACTGTACTATTATTTTAAATATTAAGTAGTAAAAGACAATTGACTAATAATAATTATATATGATAATTATATTATATTATATATATATAGTATATATATGAGTATATAGTATATATTATAGTATATATATATATATATATATATATATAGTATTAATATATATATAGATAGATATATATTAGTCATTGAATAGAATGAAGTTTATAGATAAGAAATATAGGTATAATGCTGGTTGTAATCTTCAACCTGCTTTACGGTGGTGTATCGTTCCTTAAATATGGTTTTAAGAATCAGTTTTGATTGCGTATGATTTTAATGTCACCTCTTTTAGGCAAACTGTAATAAATAATGACAATAAGAAAATAATCATTCGCTGTTACTTCTCAAAAAAACAATTAGAGACATAATCCTGTTACTCTAGGAAAAACCATTAAGAGAATATCCTGTAACTAAAAAGCAAATTAAGGAAAATAATCCTGTTTACTGCTAAATAAACAATTAGATAATAAATGCTGTTAAACTCTAGCCAAAAACCCATCCGGACCATTGAGTTGAGCTCTAAAAAAAAAACAATTAGAGAATAATCCTGTTACTTAGAAAAAAAAAAAACATTTAGAAGGAAATCATCAATTGGATAATGATTTAAAGGTTATAAAAAATACCAAAACATTGCTACCTTAAATTCAGGATTGTTTCAAATGTTTAGGAAGCAGAATAAAAGCATTTATTTAGTATTATCTCCTCCTTATGAATTATTCCTAAAAATTCCTAAAAAATGAAAGAGTCAAAGGAGATTTTACTCTCCATAAGCGGGATTCGAACACTGGACTTCGCATCGCTAAGTTAACAGTAACCGAGAATGAAAATGATACTCAATTAGCCCTATGCTTCATCGAAGCTTCTTCTTCCAAAGTCAAACCAATAACAAAGGCTTAATCAAGAAATATTTTTTTATTGATAAGTTTTGTAACTTCCCTTTAACTTCGAAAATGAAACTCAAATAAAACGTTTTTAACTGATCAGGGAACAAGAACTTTCCTAAAGAATTACTGGGATCATCCTTTCTTTTACTACCTGTGTGTGTGTGTGTGTGTGTGTGTGTGTGTGTGGTATGTGTGTGATGTGTGTGTTGTGTGTGTGTTGTTATGTTGATGTGTGTTGTAAGTTGTGATGTTTGTTAGTATGTGTGTGTCTTGATGTCTTAGTGGTGTATTAGTGTTAAAGTGTGTATGTGTTTGTGTGTGTAGGTGTGTGTGTGTGTGTGTATTAAAAACAGAATAATTCTTCTAAGGTTTATTATTATATAAATTCTTCTAAGGTTTAAATTATTATTCTTATAATATTCTATTTAAACACTTTTTTTATGAGGTAATTTCTTTTGTGATAATTTTTTGTTTTATATTTTACACCTTTCGAGAATTTTTGTATAATTATTTTTTACACGTCAGAATTTTTGTAATTTTTTTCATATTTTTTAATATTGTTATACGCCCTTTTTTTTACTGTTTTATATACACTTCGTTGAATACACATGTTTCTGAGACCGAAAGCCGACCTGTGGATGACACTGAGAGACTCAGAGACCTGAGAGATCAAGACCGAGAGACTGAGAGACCGGGACCGAGACACCGAGACCGAGAATGTTGTCATGAAATGTTAAAACAATTTATGCGTTACTGAGTTTTATTATTATTATTAAGTATCTACATTTAAGTTTCTTTTGTCCTATATTTCGGATAATTTTGTATTTTTTTTTATTGGACTAAAATTATTAAATATATTTTTTTAATGTGTGCTTTATTTGTAAAGTGTTTCTAATGAAAATAACCAAGGTAACAATCAAGAGAACCATCCAGTTCAATTATAATCTCAATAAATAAATAATAAATTATAATAACACTAATAAAGCAAAATAAACATATATAACATCATAATAATTACGTACACATAATCATTTATATTAAATTAATAAATTTAATTCATTTAATAATTAATTCTCTAATTTAATTCTATATAAATTTATATTAAATTCTACTTAATACTATTACTTTTCCTCATTCATCATAATAATATAATTTATCTCAATAATAATTGATAAAATATAATATTCAAGATACAATTACATAATAATAATAAGATTACATATAGATACAATAATATAATTAATAAGATTACATATAATAATAAGATTAATTATAATAATAATCATAAATTAAATAAATAATAAGAATAATAATAATATTTACAATCAATTAATAATAATTATTCAAACATTAAATATGCCATAAAAATATCTAATTTTTCTACATATTGCATAAAATAATAATATATACTATAAAATAATAAAATAATTCAATAATTAAAATGTTGAATATATAATAATTCAAATCCATAAGGGTGCGTAATCGACTTTCTAGTTTTAGTAATTTTGAGGAAGAAGAAATTAGCGAAGCCTATATTGAATCAATCAAGAATTTTTTATTATTTATGGCTACTTCTACTATTACCACATTTAATACTATTTATTTATTCATTCTATATTTTTACTATTCTTATTAATATTTAATCGTTATTATATATTAATATTTAGTATCTTCCTTTAAAAATTAAATACCTTTAATAAAGTTCTGCGGTACAGGATGACTTAAATATTCATAAGGATTCTATTTTATAAAATAAAAACTTCCTGCTCTTAATCTGGCAGTGCACGCTCTGCATTGCATATATATATACGTTATCCCACCAGTTATTTTAAAAGAGATAATAATACATATTTATCGTTTCTTAATTTATTATAGCTACTATATATATACTAACTCTCTTATATATATCCTTCTATTATATATATTTATACTATATATATTATTCATATCATATATTATTATATATCTATATATATATCCTTACCTATACTTATAACTATATATATGATCTATAATTAACTATATATCTATATATATATATATATTATTTATATATATATTACTAATATATATTTTCATATCTATTATTATAATATATATATCCACTATGTTCCCTCCCAAAACATTGATAAATGAAATACTAGCAACACGCTCAGTTTCCATGCAGTTTTGTAGAGAAAAATTTTAAATCATGTACAAAGAAAAACATTAAAAAGCTTTAAAGTCATATCAAACTTCTTATTTTATTTCAATTTTTCTTTACATGCATTGTTATTTCCTAAAAATATGTGTCCTTGATTCCTTGGTATGTACGTTCTACTTTAAATATTAATTCAATAATATTCTCTTCTCACTCTCTCATTGCTCTCCGTACCCTGCTCGCTGTCTCTCTCGACAGCCCATCTATGCTCTCGCATCTCTCTAATCTCTCTACTCTCTTACTCGTTCGCTCAAGTCCGTCAACATCGTCTTCTCATCGTCTCGTCTCACTTCTCTCTTTTTCTGACTCTCTTTTTTTTTATTCTCCTTTCAGTCAGGTCTCGTCGAGGAGCCATACTCTCTTCACGACCGTCTTTCTTGGCGCTCTCTTTTCGTCCTCTCTCGGCCTTCTCTACACTTGACCTGCATCTTTCCGCTCACACTGTTCGGGTTTCTCTCTCAGCGGTGGTCTCCTTACTCCTCCCTATCTCATCTCTCTCCCCTCTTCTCTCTCTCTCTCCCTCCTCTCTCGCTCCCTCTCCTCTCGTCTCTTCCTCTCTTCTATTCTCTTCTCTCTGTCTCTTCTCTTCTTTTCAATCACTGTCTAGTCTTCACTCCTTTTCTCCTCTATCTTTATCTTCTCTTCTTTTTTCAATTTAATGCTCTTCTTTTCTCTCTGCTTCTTTATTTTTTTTTTTCCTTTTCTTGCTCAACAATACTTTCAATGTTAATGCCCCGCCCCCTCATGCCTCTGCCTTCACTCCATTCCGCCTTCTACTTCCTTTCCTTTTCTCTCCACCTTTCTTTAGGGCATCCATGCCACTGGTCCCTTTCCTTGCTTCTCTTCACTTTCTTCCTTTCTTCCATACACCCCCTCTCTCCTCGTTCTTCCTTAATTTTAACACCGCCCACTTCTTCTCCACCTTCACAACCCGCCTCTCAGACTTTCCCACTCTGGACACCATCATTGTAACTTTCAAGATTCTACCTCTCTTCCCAGCCCTAGTCTCACCTTACTCTACACTTCCCATCCACGTACGCCCATACCCCTCATAATATATATATTTCTATATATATTATATCTCTATATCTAATCTTCTTCTCTCTTCCTTATTCCTCCTAGCTCATATATAATCTAATACTATCTATATATCTCTTATATTTTTATTTATCTATATTTATATTATTTATCTATATCTATATTCATATTTATTATATTATAATAATATATATATATCTATATCTATGTATATATATATATAATTCTATATCTCTTATATATATATATTATATATATTACTATATATATATATTCTTAACCTATACTAATATATATATACTATAATCATAATATATAATTTTCCAGAGGGTGGAGTCGGAGTCGGAGTGGCGGTTTGTTCAGTCGGAGTCGGTAATTTTTCAAAAGGGTGACTGCTCGAGTCGGAGTCGGAGTCGGTAATTTTCAAGAGGCCTCGGTCAGAGGAGTCGGCAGTTCGGGTAATTATTCTTTGAAAGATACGTCTCTTTAGGTGGAAGTCGGAAGTCGGAGTCCGGAGTTCGGCACCAATTCTTCTCTCTCGAACCGACTCCACCACGCCTGGTGACAACATACGCATGTTCAGACCTACGCACCTCAAGACCATTGTCCCTTTACATCCACCAAGGATTTAATTGCAATCTTCCTACCATTCACTTTCCTTCTACATCTGCATCATCCGTTCCCCTTTTATCCAACATATATTGTTAATACATTCTCATTCATATTTAATTAACATCTCCCATAGAAAGAGATTGCGTCACTCATCTAATCTATATATCTATTATTATTTCTATTATATATATATTATAATTATATACTTACTATATATACTATCTCTACGCTATTTTTTGTTATACTCTAATATATATTATATATATACTATATATATATATTATAATTATATATATATATATATATTATATATATATATATATCTATCTGATATCTATATCTCTTCATACTATAAATTATCATATTAATGCCAACATGAGGGCTGTTGCCTGAGTTTCTTCCGTTCTCCCTGTGGTATCTCTTTAATACCTTAACTTATCCTCTCTTTAAATTTTTTTCCAAGGGTATACATCCGTTTGGTCGATTCCGATCTCCTCTCTCTTCCCAAATTGGATCCTCAACATTTCTGATTTCTCCTGGAATTACCATCTTACCCGTCCCATTTTTCGTCCCCTTCTCCTTATCCTCCCCTGTGCCAATTCTTCTACATAAGTCCATTCTGTGCGTCTTTTCGTGTCTCGTTCGTGACCTTCCCTTCCATGGGAGTTCATAGACTCCTTTGGAAATAACTGACTCTTATAATCAGAATCTACATTGTTGGAAATACATATAATTAAATATCAGCCTAAATTATTGTGCTCTCTATTATATGTTTCTATCCTAACGGTCCAGCCACCAAGTTCGGAGCCGCCAACCTATAATGGCCCATTTGCTCAGTGATACATGAGACTTCTTTTCCTTCGTCCCCATCTTTCTTCGGCTTGCACTGTGCTTCTTCTTCTGATTCGGCTCAGTGCTCCAGCTGTGACTCATTACATGTTTTTGTTAGTTGTTTCTTTTCTTTCTTTTCTCTTGAGATATTTCTGTCCTCTTCTTCTTCTTTCCTCTCTCTCGTTCACCTGTCTCCCCATCATGTTCTCTCTCTTCTTTCCAGTTGAGATACCCTTTCCGGGGGAGTTTTCTCAGGCACTTTTAGGGTCTTGAAACCCTCTCTTCAAATCTGAATTCTCTTCATTTCTACAACATTCATAAGGATAAATTCTACTTTGAACCCCTTCTCCTTATTCTGTAGCCATGAAATCACCTTTCTGGCTCTTTCGTACTTCTCAGGCCTCATTTTGTTCCATCTCTTACTACTTTAACTTCACGGATAAGATTTCTAATTATTCCATTCTCCCTTTTCTATGCCATCCAAATTTCATCCTTCTAGCTTGTCTACCTCTTTACTCTCTTTCAAGGTTTTGCGCGCTCGGGTCCGTCACAATGTGTCTCGTATTCGTCCCGTGCGTGTATTACTCTCGGCCTCGCAGGCAGTGCAACACCATCGCCATCCTCAGTGGTTGGTATTGCTCTCTCTCTCTCGATACGCTTTTAAATGAGGATTACCTTAACTTGAACTCCCTCTTAAACAGGATAGCGAAAAACTTCAAAATCTCGCCCACAGGGTGCAGATTTTATCATGTTCTTACTGCAAGCCCGTCCTGTTGGTTGTGATTATTACTTACTTCTTGCTTTTGTCTCCTTTACCCGATTTCATATCGAATAAATTGTTAATCATAATGCTAATTTGATTTTCTTTCGATTATTTTTTCAATGTATTTATGCCTCAACTCGTCACACTCGCAGAAATGACGATTTAAAAATTGTTTTGTTGGTTAAAGACCTTAGATATCAAATTGTGAATTATCCTAGTATGTGTCTTTACCCGATCTATTTTAAACCCTCTTGGGAAGGCTCAAATCCCCTCTCCTCTCTCCCTTCTTCTTTGGGTGCTTCAATCTATCCTAAGTTCTAGCATACATCTCACCCTCCTCCAAAATGGTCGTCTCGCCTCTATCCACTTCGTCTCTATCTCTATCATCTATACCTGTACTCCTACTCCCTTACGACCTTCAAAAACCTGTCTCTTCTGTACCGTATCTACTCGTTCATAATAATTGTCAAATCTTCCATATATGGGTTCCGATCTTACTCTTACTTCATATCGTAGAAGTATCTTCTTCTTCGATTTTTTGAGTTTTGTGCTTCAGCGTTGTTCAAATATATACTCACTTTTTTTTTTATTTTTAAAATGAAAAATTGCCGTATCTCTCTCTCATTTTTTTCTTTCCCTGTTCGGTCTCTCTCGCGAAGTGGTTGAAATTTTTCGAGCCATTGTAGTCGGGAGAGATGCTATTTTTTCCCTTAAATATTTCTTCAGTATACTCTCATCTGCATTAGTTTTTGGATTGGGTGGTTCTTGGCATACACAATTTTTCAACCCCAAAAGAAAAATTTTGAAAATTTCTTTTAAATTTGCTTTTGTTTTTAACAAAAACCTTATCTAAGTAAAAAAGATGCCCTCTAACCGACTGTACAAGCCTTAAAACTCTTGATGTTTGCATCTCTCCGTGCTCTATTTACTCATCAATAAAATTATATATCAATTTCTTTTTTCTCCTTTTCCATACAAATTCATCACTCGGAGAAAGTGAAGTATTGAGATTTTTTTTTCTCTCCCTTTTGGGGTGCGTACTCATACATCCACAAATTTCCACTCGGGCTTGTTACAGTCGCGCGCTAAGATTGCATATTTTTTTACTAGATTACTTTTCTGTTCATAGGCAATAAAAAGATTTATTTATTTAAATATATTTTACAATATAGTTTTTTTTTGTAAAAATTATGTATATCCCAGAACATGTTTCTGTAAAAGTATCAAGATTGCAATATGACCAAAAGTATTCCAAAACTTTTTGCCAATCAGCAAAATCCAGCTCTCCCGACTAATATGCCCGATTTAATCCATTATTCGCCGACAGAAAAAAATTAATCGCAATTTTTCATTTTAATCCAAAAAAAGTGTTTTGAAATTGGACAACGCTGGCCACAAAACTCATAAAGCCTTCATTGTTATATAACTAATATGAGTAAGCATATTTGAGATTATGGAGCAAGATGGAATACACTATCTATGAATATAGTTCTACAAGTTGAGATAGTCATATAAATCGCAAAACACTATGTAAGTTAGATACTGCCCAATGTCAAAAAACATGGGTTTTTGAAAAATTGAAAATTCTGAAAGAAATGACTTCAGACAAAGAACTAACTTTAACAAGTAAACGTTTATAGTAGAGTGGTGAGACAAAAAAAGTACTAACAGTTAATTTTATTTGTTAAGAACAATAACAAATATCGGCTGAAAATTACGATTTTATGTCCATTATTATATAGGGGAGTACTAGAGTTAGGTGTGAAAATATATGGGCTTGCGTGAACCGACTATTTTTATCTTACCTTATTATATAATTACCTATATATATTAATTAATTATAAAATACGGGATAATAACCGTGTAAGAAGGAACACATTTAGTCATTGAGAGGAGCGAAATTTTTACAAATGTTTGGAAAATAAATAATTATATATATATTATATATAATACATAAAAATTTCTAATGTTATCTATTATATATATGATTAATTGAGCAAATTGAAATCTACTAATTACTCATAATTTTATAAATCTGAAAATAGGAATATTTTATAGGATGCATTTTTATCAACTCCAACATTTAAGAAATGTATAGGTATAGGAAAATTTTAACGTATACGTATAAAACGTTAATATCATCAAAATGTATAACTCGTTAATCATGTACCGTTGCTTCTTTTCGAATATTAACTAGTAAAGTACGTTAAATATAAAAGATTTAACGAAAAAAATTTAAGAGTTATATATATACGGAATTAACGAGCTATATTAACGCAGTTAATGCCCACTACTTATTAGTATAAATATATATATATATATATATATAAATATATATATATATATATATAATATATATATATATATTAAATACTTAAGGTATAATTATTCTATAAGTAATATATATATTTGTATATGTTATATTCATATATTATATCAACCTAATTTATCATTTATCGGTGATTAATCCAGCTAAACTTCACCGATATAAAGATTCTATGAATATTCATACACATCCTCTCTCATTTCATTTCTTAACTCGTCTTTCTCTCTATATCTCTTCTATTATATTATTATCTTATCTCTCATCCTCTCTCTATCTATCTTATCACTCTACTGTCGTCCTTCTTTCTGGCTTTTCTTTGCGAGTCACCATTTTCTCTCTTCCAATTTTACCACACTTTTCCGCACACAATCTTTATCTATTTTTCCGTTTTTTTTTATTTTTTAATTTTTTAGCGAAATACGCTAGTACCAATCTTCCTAATTTAGGTTACATTTATATGCATATTGGAGCAAACACGTTGAGATAATAATATAATTAAAGTGATTAAACACTCAGTCCTTGATATTAAAACAATAGAATAATTATTGAAAACGAAGCTATAATAATAATTATTGATTAGTTTCAGTCATACCATTTTATTAATTATAATTAATATCTCATTATATAATTAATTATTTTATACTTCTTAATTTCTATATATTTATTATTTATCATTTAATTAATTATCATTTAATTATTATTTATTATTATTAATTATTCTTCTCTAATTTATCATTTATTTTCTTTATTATTTATTTACTATAAATTATTTATTATATTATTTATCATCTTATATATTCATCTAAAATTAAGTATTATATATTCTTATTTATTATTAATTATATCTAATTTATTTATTTATCTCATTTATAACATTCTTCATTATTAATTATATTATATTATTACTATTTATTTATTATTTAACATTATATAAATTTTCTAATTAATTACTTGTAATTATTTTATGTCTTATGTGTGTGTGTGTGTTATTATGTCCCTCTAAAATTAATGTAATGTCTCTGAGTAACTGATGCTCCATTGTATTTTAGATATCTGTACTTAATTGGAGTCTTAACCCTGCATATTACTAGTTCAGTTCCTTACGTAATTAACTGACCATTTTTGGGATTACGGATTTTCCACATAACGGTTCCCAGTTACTCTGTCCAATCTTGTTCATTATAGTCGTCCGGAGTCATTTTCTGATGTGTTTGTTGTGTTCTAGTTTCCCAATTATGATTTATGTCCGTCTGAGAAAGTTCTATTTTTTTTTTCTTCTGAAGAAAATTTCATTAAATTAAAAAAAAACATTTGGTGGCTTAATTAAATTTATTTTTTCATGAAGTGGAAACACTCGTGTTATACCTATATATATATCAGTATATATTAATATTATATATATATACTATATACTAGATATATATATATATATATATATATATATTATATATATAATTATATATAATAGATATAATATAATTTATGTTATAATAGATGATATATATATATATAACATAACTA
>JABUQX010033629.1:20000-27500 GCA_015478945.1 Trachelipus rathkii
ATAATATGAAGTGAGCATCACAAAAGATTACAGTAGTAGAGAAATAATCACCTATGTTGCATTGTATGCACATATATATAGTGCAAAGGATTTATACCACCAGTTTCAGCTTAGCATGCCTATTGAATATAGCAACATCCAGAGTACTATCGCGGAGCCACATTACTTACTACATATGAGAGTTTAAGAAATATTATTAATTATGAATAATTTTAAGTCTACCAGCAAATACAATTATTCGTTGTTATGGAGCTATATTGATAATAGAATATAATATTTATTCAAGATTATGAAATGTTATAGTATATGCTAAATAAAGTACTCTAACTTATATTAGCAATCTATTTAGTCTAAATATTTAAAGTAAGTTTAATAACATGAGAGTTTCTCAGAAGGAATCACGAATTAATATGAAGATCTACTAAGTGAGGTAAATTTGAGGAGAAGTTATCCCATACCTACTTTTTAGTACTAATTAAGTTACATGATAAATATTGAAGATTGCAGAGCATTAAAAATTATAAAAGAGTGAAAAGTGCTCGTCTCAAATGATATTTACGAAGGATTAATGAAACAACTTCTTGAGTTACAAAGCTTAAAAAGTCTAAAGTGATGAAGAAATTAATGATGAATCAAAGCCGAGAGGTGAGTGAAAATAAAGAATGCTAATAAGTAGCGAAGATAAATTTATGACTAGAGAGGGATTGAGAGTAGAAAACGAGTTTATATAAGAAACGTAGAGCAATATGAATTAACTATGAGAAATCAGATACGATAATTAAGATAAGAGGCCTATAGGTAAATTATAATAAATATATAGGTTATAAGTAGTGACATAAGCACCTGAGCAATTTTACTTGCCAATAGGTATGATTAGAATAATATAGGTACCGATAAATAATTTGGATATATATAATGTAATTAATAGGCTCAGTAATATATTAAAAGGATGACTCGCATAATTTCAGAATATGTGGACATATGGAGTATAGTTGGAACAAAGAGAGTGATACTTAGCAGGACATTTAACAGCTCATAACTCAGATCACCTAGCCCTTCAAGAGAAGAAAAAAATATAACAATTAGAGCGTGAGCAAAAACGAATACTGTATCACTCGGGAGTGAAGACAAGACGTTCTTATTGACAGACGCCGCACAATTGCCATTTTATAACTCTCTCTCTCCTTCTCTTCTCTTCTCTCTCGTCTCTCTCTCTCTCTCTTCTCCTCTCTCTCTCTCTCTCTCTCTCTCTCTCTCTGGTGCGTTTTCAAGTAATTATATACCGCAGACTAGAATGAGTTCAACAAGTTGAAATAGAGAACAACTTGAAAGTAGCTCAGTTAACTCGCACAACCTATATGAAAAAAGAAAGAGACGTGAAATAAACCCAGTACACTAATGTGGAGCCGAATAAATATGAAAGCAAATAGGTGTGGACCCAGGAATTTTCGGGAGCGACAAGTATTTTGGCAACAAGTAATAGTTATTTTACTCCTGTGAGTCTCCGAGTTGTCACAGGCTTATTTTTATCGTCTCATGCATCTTCTGTATTATTAAATTAGCGATATCATCAGAGAGATAACGGCTAAGCTCGTCAGCAAACGGTAAGGAGAAAATATTTAATAGTTCTTTATGTTAAGACCGATAGTGAAGAACTTACTGAGATTAATGAAATGCATGACTCTATATAGGTTTACCCATAAGTATATTAACTTATAATATTATAATATATATATTATATAAACACCCTTGATTCAGACTTGATAGGCGAAGCATATAACACTCACGTTAGTTATTCGCTTGTTTGGGTAAATCGGCAGTTAATGGTGATGCTTTAGATAATTTTAATACATAAAGATAACATAATGATGCGCCAAAGTTGAATTAATTAAAAATGGCTATAAGATCATTAAAGGTTTACTCAGCTAAGACTCCAATACTAGCAAACATACAGTTACTACGCAGCTCCGCTCGCCTACTACAATATCTAAAGAAGAAACGCTGTGAAAAATCATCATTATAGCGATAAAATGATTAGCAAAAATGCAGAAGGATATAACACTCGATGATTAAAGTAAAAATAAAAGAAATTAATAATATATAAATATGAAATGAGATAGGCACACGAGATGGAAAATGAAAGCTTGAGGCAGTTAAAATAGCAACAATAGGAAAAATTGTACATAAGAATAATAGCAATAATAAAAAAAGGGTTAAGTGACACGATAAATATACAAATATATTTAAATTGGAGTAGCACAACAATGGCAAATCAACTGTAACGTGAAGATCGAAATGAGAAAATGAATATAACTATATTAAACATTAAGATATAAACACTCAGTACAAGTACGCCACAAATAGGTGGTGAAGAGACCGAGTAAAATACAGAAAATTTAAACACAATTCTCATATATAAATATTAGAATATAAATCTTATATGAGCAGCGAGAACTTAAATAGATTTGTGCACGGACGAGTAAATAAGAATAAACTAAGTATAATAACACATCAATAAGGGTCTTCAATGAGGGCTGCGACAGATATACCTATACTTACATACAAAGATAGAGTTAGAGATATAGGTGAGGGAGTATGATATTACTCCAGAGAGTATTAAAATATTACTCAAGAAAAGAGAATAGAGTGGTTCACGATGGATAGCTAAGTGAGACACGATATTGGATATGATATAAAAAATCAACTATGAGCTGTATATGCTCGAGTAATGTAATAGTTGTTTAACAGAAATGTACGCGCAGAGAAATGAGCATATTTTCGCAAGCAATACGAATTATCAGGTAGCTAGATTGGAGTGAATGGTTACGCAGTATAATGGAGCAAGGAGGTTTAGGATGTTAACTCACATACTTTGTGTGGAGATATGAGGAGAGTTGGAGGAAGATCTCAAGGGCAGTTTACATTGAGATTTCACATGTGAAAAAAAGATTTCCAAAATCTTACGGTTCCTGATTGAGCTCTATCGTGATAAGGAATGAGCATGATTAATAATGGTGAAAAATCAGGAAGAAAAACTGGAGGCAGTAATAATTTAATTTAACATTTACTCTCTAGTTGCTCCCATATATATGCATTTATTAGGTCACTTGACATACTCCATCGATTCAAAACACATAATCCTTGATCATGATGAATTATGAGAATTTTCTGAAGTTGTTTCAGGGTCGATAGATAATTCAACACGTAATTACGTATCATAGCTCTGAATCGTTGTTAACATGATTTTAAATAAAATTTCCAGAAGAACCCAACCGGCTTACAGTTTGAGATAGAAAAATAATTAAATGTGATAAAGTAATAATACATTAATATAGATATTTGAGATTCTATGAAATATAATAGATAATTTATGTTTCATTTGATAAAGACTGTCTCAGATTCAATAAAATATATATATTATATATAAAATATATATAGTATAGATATATAGTAATATATATATATATATATATATATATATAATATATATAATATATATATATATATTATATATATATAATATATTATAGAGTATATATAGATATATATAATATATATAGTAATATACTCATTTTATATTGGTATAAATATAATAACTAAGTATATATAACTTATATATATATATTATTATATAGTAGTTAACTATAGCATCATATATGCAACCACACCATATCTCAATAATAATAATGTCCACCAACGAATATATTAATATATACTACACACAAGTTACTCACTATACATAGACTATAATATTTCTAATAATATAATATAATATATATATAATATATTATAATATATGAGTATATATATATATATATAATATAAATATATATATATATATATAACGTAATATACTATATATATAATATATATATATATAGTATATAAAGTATATATATATAGTAGTAATATAAATACATCGGAACTTATAATATAAGGATAATCAGCGTCAGTATATATACCTAGAATATTATATATATATAGGTATATATCCAAAAACACTAATTTTAACACGAACATATAATGTAATATATATAAGTATATATATATTAGAGTATATAACAAGGTAATATATATTTATAAAATATGGTAGATATTATATAATTAGTATATAGATATATATATATATAGTTAGATATAAGTACGAGTATAAAGAGTGTTATGATATATATATTGTAAACTTCCTGATAATGAGTATGATTTATAAATAATATCAGTTACTAACAGGGCATTATATCACATAATAACACAAATATATATTACCATATGTACAAACACATCATATTTATAATTAGTGGTCTACGTATATAAGTGGTTAGGATAGATATTAAAAACGGTTATAATATACCATAATACTACATTTATAACATAACTAAGTAGGTGCATATGAAGTATTATATATTATGGTAAGTAAGCTTAGTTATATACAATATAAATCACATTAGATTGATGGATAAGTTAGTGAGAATTCGTAATATATATAATATATATTATCGTTATACCAAACAAGTAGCTATATATAATCATAGATTACATCTAACATATATGGTTTGGAAATAATTAAGATAGAAAGGGTATTTATTGACATTTAGCTACACTAAACGGGACACATCGTAATAAAGGTAAGAAATAAAGTATATATATATATAGTAATATAAATAATGAAAAACCAATCCCAGATCGCTTTCTCTATATAAGTATTATATATATATATATATATATATATATATATATATATAAAATATATATATATAATATATATATATCTAAAACAGAAAACGGTACGAATAAGCATACTAATTATATTACATTTACGCCATTAAATAATAGAACCTTATTTCGAACGTCCTCAACCCACTAAAACCTTAAATAGCATACCCTTTACAATCAATCTAATTCTCCGAGTACACTAATATGCGGAAAGAAATAAAAACTAGTTTCAATCTAACTATTTGGTTCAATTTATAAACGTTATATTCAAAATGCCGGCACTCATAAGCAATATTATAATTAATAATCCTTTCTATATTCAGTCATGATAAGTATTGGCAAACGAGATATAGAGCCAAGCACGGGGATCTATTTCTTATGGCATTATAATACATATATCAATAGAAAGTAAATAACTTATAACTCAGCCCTTTATATTATAGTTTATATAAGTACTCAATCAGAGGGCATATCATATGCACAAAAGTTATTTATACCCTAATGGGTATTTTAATATTAGAATAACAATCCCCAGCTAAAGTTAATATTTATGTAGTATAAAGTAATGGCTTCAGTATATATTTTAAGTAGTGGAGATTAATAGGGCATCTACTATGCATTATTATACTATAGCCTATCAAAGATGTAATCATCATCTATTATCATCTAAATATATTAAAAACATCACTAACTATAAAAGTCTATCAAAGAGTTTTTTTAGATATGATAGTACATTGAAGTATAAAATAATTATCAATCATATTATTAAAATCTAAGTTGTTAGAGAAATTTATGTCAGTTCTTTAAAAGATGATGATAATAATTAATTTTTTGGTTACATCAAATTACAGTACAAACCTACCATGTATTTGCTATATTGTCAGATAGACATATTAAATCTCTGAAAAACGATTATAAAATACAATTAAGACCTTATATACTATAATGATCAAGTAAACATACCTAACCATAGTGTATCATTATAGGTGATACAGTACGGCTCTTAATAGAATATATATAATATACTATAAATTAGTACTATAGGTTACATATCTTTTTAGATTTTTCAATAAATCATTAATGCCGTAGGATTTCATATTATTAATTTAACACGCAATAGTAAGTCACCATATTAATAACAATAATATAGTTATTATAAAAAGGAAAAAACTTATATAGAGAATTTATATGGGAGAAGACAAGATAAAAGATTTAAATCAAATTAAAAGATTTCAATATACTAGCTAGACAATAGTTAACTGAGTACAGATTTTAAAAAGATTTTTATAGTAGTAACGGACGCATCCATTTCATGGATTAGGAGCAGTATTACTACAAGAGAATGATAAGGAGAAGAACTTCCAGCTCGCTTTTGCAAGCAGAACTTTGTCAAAAGCTGAGAAAAGAACTACGCACCTTACCGAGATGGAATTTTGCAACAAATGAGATGTGAGAAATGTTTAAAAAAATTTGATATATATGGTTATAAAATAAGGGTATAGACAGTCATTCTGCTGCAGTATCCAATATTCTCTAAAAAAAGAATATCCACGGCAAATTAGCAGATAGTTCTAAACAGTATTCAGATTTTCAATCAACATTTGAACACATAAAAGGACTAAGAACTCAGTTGCAGGACTTTCTATCTAGATATATTCCTGAACAGGAGAAAGAGATGAAGAAGAGATAAGAGCAGAAAGAGAGAGAAAAACTCAATATGATAGAACATAGAAAAATAAAAAATAAAGATTTAGAAAGACAATAAATAAGATATTAAAAAATAACTCGATAACAAAGATAGTAATAAAAATAATTTAGATAATTTAAAGAATCTAATAAAAGATAATTACCAAAAGATATTAATAAAGATAAAAAATAGCAAACTAACAGACACACTTGTCACGTTAGAATACGGCCACTATTCCAGAGAACAAAAGAAGTCAGAAGAGATGGAAAATAGAATATAAGAGCGAAAAGTCGTTGATAAAAAAAAGGTTTAAAATTCTTTAAAGATATGATATATATAAAAGTAAAAGAAAATTACAGAATATGTTTACCCAAATCTTTAATAGATATAGCTATAGGATATGACTCACTCAATACAGGTCATAGTGGTACAGAAAAAAACTTTAGAAAATAAAAAAGGTAGATATCATTTCAGGAACATAAGGAAAATTATAGAAGATTTCTGTTAAAAGCGTCACAACATGTCAAGAAGCAAGAGGCTCATAAACCACAAAAGGCCACTATTAAAAACTGTATCATTTAGCGAACAACCTTTTCAAAGATCGCTTGGACAATATGGATCCACTTTACAACATCATCCAGAGGAATAAATTAACATACTAGTCTTTTAAGGACCAGTTAAACACGCTATGTAGAACTAGCAGCATTTAAATCAAGAGATAGTGATAAAATGTAGATGTTTTTATAGATAGAATAGTAGTATGTCACACCGTACCAGACGTAATTACCTCAGATAATGCTTTAGAGTTTGTTGGAAAGCTTGATGAAAGGTGTATGGAGGGAAAATTTAAATAAAAAAGTTTTAGAGATAAAGCAGCTACATCCAAATTCAAATGGGTTGGTGGAAAATAGCAACGCTATAATAGCAAACTTTTTGAGATGCTACGTGAAAGATAATCAATGTGATTGGGACCAATACTTACCTTTGGCCCAAGCACCTATAAATAATACTTACAATAGCAGTATTAAAACAGACCCACATTTCTTACTTTATGGCTCTACGAAAAGAATGCCATCTGATTTACCATCTGAAGCCTTAATAAA
>JABUQX010033629.1:35000-39011 GCA_015478945.1 Trachelipus rathkii
CTACCTGCAAGGAGTGGGAACTGAGGAGTTGTTCCCACTGCTATCACTGCTAGGGACGGGACGGTTGCCGAAACTCCGAATAAAAAACACATAACTAAGGCTTAAAACTCCAACCATAAAAATCTTCTTGTAAACCTAACTCCAAGGCGAAAAGACAACTTAAACTCTATAAAAGCAAACGAGGAATACATTTGAAACAATTAACATCAGAAAAACTTCATTTATGATAGGCAATAAAAGGGGACCGCCCTACCGAAGCGACCCGTCTTATATATATATATATATACTAATAATATATATATATATAATATAATGATATATATATACTATATTATATATATATATATCATATAATTATATAATATATAATATATATATATATATATATAATATAATATATATATATATATATATATATATAACTATATTATTATATATATATATATATTATAATTAGATATAATATATATATAGGTATTATATATATTATATTACATATATATAATTTATATATAATATATATATTATTAATATTATCTTATTATATATATATATATATATAATATTATATATTATATTATACATATATAATATATTATACATAATAAATAAATATATTATTATGATATATAAATATATATATAGATATAAATATTATATATATACTATATATTATTATATATATATATAATATATTATATATATACTATATATATATATATTATACTATATTATAATTATATTAATATATATATAATAATATATATATATTTATATATGTATAGTTTGAAAGAACGTAGAAGAGTAAGATTATGGTTGTGAGTGAGGACAGTCCTCAGTGTGAAGCTATGTTAGATAGTGAGCAGCTGGAACAGGTGTTTGGGTTTAAATATTTAGGATATATGTTGGAGGATAAGGGAACGGATGATGCAGAGTGTAGTAGGAAAGTTGTGAATGGCAGGAGGTTGGCTGGTGCATTTAAATCGCTGTGGATGTAAAGGAACTAAGTCTTGAGTGCGCTAGGGTCTTACATGAGGGGATGTTGTTACTTGTGTTAATTATAGTAGTGAGACTATGGTCTGGAATAAGAGGTATAGATCTAAGGCACAATGTGTTCAGATTGACAATCTTAGAGGCGTGCCAGGTGTGAGAAGAATTGATAAAATAAGGAATGAACGTATTACAGAGTTGTGTGGTGTGAAGAAAAGGGTAAATGAAAAAATAAATGAAGGAACGTTGAGATGGTTTGGTCACGTGAAAAGGGTGGAAGAAAGTCGGTAGGTTACCGTTGATCTTGATGTCTAAAAAACTAATAGTATTATTGATACAAGTTTCCTGAGTGAATTTTAAGCATGACAACTCTTGAAATCTGTTGACGAATTAATGTACATGATCTACGTTCCAAAAGATGATAAGGGTGTCATCGAAATACTTTAAGTAAAATACGGGGTTAATGTAGTTTGTTTAAATAAGGATTTTGTTTTCCAGAGAAGAAATATAAATTTTGATTTGTTCTATTTCATTTGAAATAAAATATCAGACATTTCCATTTATATATTTTAATTATTTTAAAACGGAGGAAAACGTGTTTCGAAAAAGTTAATTAAATCATTACAGGATCATGCAATTACTTTTTTATATAAATATGAATTATTATATAACATGCAATTAATTATCAATGGTGGTAAAGAAACGGGGAGCAACCTTTTTTCCTTAAATGTTTTGAGATTGAAAACCGGATTCAAACTCCTTCATATATTTTCTCACAAAATCTAAAGCAAGAAATAAATATCTTGGCTTTTCAAATTAATAAAATACATTTTTTAGACCTGATAATTAGTCAGTAATTAACTATAGGAAAAACTAGACCAACAATTTTCTATTTGGCAAATAAATTAATCGACAAATCTTGCTATTTATTACTCATTAATTAAATAAATTTATTTTAAGCAATTACTATATTTTAAAAGAGCGAGTTCTCGTGATTAAAATTGGCGTTATGAAAAAGGGATGGAGGAAATGATAATTAATTTAAAAATAAAATAAAATGGAAATAAAATGAAAGCCAGTTAAGGAGAAAAGAATTTAGGGAATCAAGAAATGGTGAGAAAAAAAGAAAGAAAACGAGAATGGGAAAATACGATGGAAAGAAGATGAGATGTAAGAGGTAAAGACAATGCTTATTGCATCAAAATATGAATAACCTTTATAAAAAATTGACTGTTAAAATCAATATGCACTAAAGGCGCCATATAAAGTCCATAATGGGCGATTGCATGCGTGCAGTAAAGGCATAGTCAAAAGCGCAACAACGTATCAGGTAACATTACATTTAATTGAAGATTTATTAATAAAAACAAGAATGGTTCTCATTCTGTGGAACAGCGAACGCTAACTGTTTTTGAATAATAATGAAAACTGAAATAGAACAAAAAAGTTTTCCAATTATTACACTGGGTAACAAAAATTTTTTTTTGGAAAATCGTCCAGGGTTTTCCAGCGGAAATTAGACCTTGATATCGTACAAAATTGCCTTTGTTTTTTTCAATCAGGTCTGATTTGTTCGCTACAGACATTTAAGAAAAAAACTATTTTTCGTCCAAAAACCCAATTCCTGAGGATCATAAACTTTCGGGTTTTCCGTTTTCTTGGGTAAATAAAAGTCAACGTATCCAAATTCATTCATTTATTATAATACTCGATACATTGATAAGTTTAATACATGTCATGAGCGTTACGTGACACATAACGTTCAGAGTCACCGCGTAAGATCCCGTTTCCTCGATTCCGTTTGTGAGCAGCTTGCTGGGTTGTCTCTCTTCAGCGACAGCGTAGTGCCGCGAGCATGATTTGCGTCCACCTTCCTAGTACTCTCTCATTGACGCATGTCTGATGGAACCTTTCCTACCGTCGTCGCTGACTGCACCAAGGTTTTCAGGAAACCTCTCTCCATGTGTGAGAACAGGAAATGCATCTTTAAACTCATCAAACATCCGAGGTTTTGGAAGTTCTTTATAATGCTGTTGATGAGTGTGCCGTAGTTTGCTGCCTTCTTGTTCCCCAGGAAGTTGTTCACCACCTGCACAAACGACTCCAGGCGGCGCACTCTAGCGTGTTCATGGAGTTTTCGAACTCTGTGTCCTTGATAAGCTGCCGTATCTGTGGGCCATCGAAAATGCCGGCCTTCTCAATGGTGCTCCAGGTGAAGGCTGCGGCCAGGTATTGAGCACCTCCATCCTTGTCCAGAGCGCGCCGTGACGTTTCATTAAACCCAACTGTGATGTGAAGCGGTGGGACAAAATCTTTCCCGACAACAAGAGTCGTTTAGTGAATGTTTTGCTGGCCCAGTTACTAGACTGCTCTCTGCGCGGCCAATCTTTCTTTACAGATAGTGCTTGGCTCTGGTCTCGACTGTCCACTTACATATAAAGCATGGTACTTTGTGTACCGCGGACTGCTGACAAAACAGTAGAAAGTTCACCAATCTTAAGGTCGACCGCAGATGATGCCATGGTGGCTGCTGATATTGATTTTGTCGAGCAGCATACTTCGATTGCTTTATATTTTTTTTTAGAGTTCTGGAGTGCGCAAGAGGAATTGAGGCGAACCTCGTTCCCGTTGTTATGGCACACTCTTGAAGATATCGCTTGCTACTGTCTATGAAGAGTCGCCAATTTCTCGGATCATATTGAGGAGCGCGGAGTTTAGCAAGAAGACCGGACATCTCGGCAGTACACGAGTCTTCCTCCTCGCAGAAGTGCCATGTAGCCTGATGCCTTCTACTGAAAGAACGTGATATCGCGCGTCCTCACCGAGTAAGATTTTTCTTCTTTGAAGTCTGGAGGCCAACACTCGGCGGAAGGTCGTCCGACAAGCTGAGACTCCCGAACGAGATCATTATCTCACATGTGAAAGGGCTGCGGATCTTGTGTTCCTATCCTCATCTTATCTCCTCCTCATATGAGTGGTGCTGTCGTCGCTGTCAGAAGCTCCTGCCGCTGTAAGCCTATT
>JABUQX010033630.1:0-2500 GCA_015478945.1 Trachelipus rathkii
ACTAATTATGGCTTCCACATCTCTTTAAGATTCCGAGATCACCAATATGGAACAAAAATATTAAGAAGTAATGCTGGTCCTTCTCGTGCTCTCATCGTGTCGGTCATCTGCATCAGCTGTCTCTTGTCACTTGAATGCAAATCAAGCTGGTGCTATCCCAATTTTTTGATAAGTGCTGAAGGTACGAGATCGTAAACATAATCATCTTATCTCTCATATTTCTCAATCTCTCTTTCAGGATCTTCCTCGAAATTTTCTAATTTTATTATGTTGTAATCATATAAACATAAATTCTTATAATATATTTTATTTATTCTCTAGTTAATAAGCTAATAGGTTAGCTTATATTTGGGGTAATAGGTGCGTTAATACAGGTATGAAGCAATATTGTAATTCGGGTGAAATGATGTCATATCTCATCATTATAATTTTATGCTTTCATTTACTCTTATCTCTTAATTTATTAAATACATCTTTAATTTCCGTTGTGTTCTTGATCATTTCCCTTTTCCTTCTTATCTTACTGTTGTCATCGATAAGCCATTCTCCCAAAGAGAATCCTGGATCTCATCCTCTGCGTAGAGGTAAGATAAAAACAAACAACAAATCTAACCACCAAGACGATAATGGTGGCTCATTTCGTTACAATATATTCTATATACAAATATCATATATAATAATTAATATATTATATATAATATATATATATATAATATTTACTTAGATTCATATATAATATTTACTTACTATACATAATTTTTTTGTGTCGGTGTGTGTGTGTGTTGTGTGTGTGTGTATACGGCTTATAAGATTCTTGTGCTTAAATGTGACGAGGGGGCGGGAGTTAATAAAGGCAAAAATTAGAAAATAAGATAAATTTGAAAGGGAATATTTCGCAAAAAGTAGAATTGTACATTTCATAGAGAGAATAAGAGAGATAAGGGGCAGGGAAGACCTAAGAATTTGCAATTCCCCCACCCAAAAAAAAAATGTTTACTCAATAAATATATATTAAGGGTTGAAAGAAATTTAAATAAAGGGTTTAGCTCCCCCAAAAATTCTCTATTTAGTTAGCTTCATTCTGCTAGATGTAGTCATCAAAAAAAAGGTGTGGGTATGTGTATATGTGATTTGAGTGGTATGTGCTGGTGTGTGTGTGTTGTCGTCCGTAGCTGTTTTGGAATTAACATTTATTTTTGGCTTTTTAATTTTATTTGTGATATTTGCTGCATTTTTTTATGAATAACGGCAGTCCACATATTTATTTACAATTTTATATTATTAACTAAAAAGCTTTTATTAGCTAAGATTAATTATTATTATCATTTATCAAATCATACGAAAACGACTGAAATGGTTTAAGCGACATCCCACAAATCTCTTTTTTTCCTACGCATATTGGAAAGTGAAGAGCGTCTCTATTTCTAACATTCAGTTGCCTTTTTAACAATTAAATATATCTTTTTGAAAAAACAAATCATATCGTCCAATTGTACAAGATGGTATGGATAAATTTCTTTATTCGACCGTTATCATATAAACTTTGTTGTTGTTTTTTTTAAGATAAAATCAAGCTTTTTATTTTTTTTAAATGGTATGAAATAAATATACAATAATTTATGAAAATTGAAATTATATATATAATATAAAAACTATCTATTACTATTCTACTATATTCTTATATAATTATATCTCTTATTCATATTATATCATATCATATATATATATATTATTATATATATATATTAATATATATATCATTACTATCTCTACTATATTAGAGCACATCTACCGGGTGCCTCGGGCTTAGCCGAGTTTCAATACAAAAACGATCGATTCTTCAAATTATAAATTAAGAATATTTTCTTACTTTAGCGAATTTGAAACTCCATATTGTAAAGATACATATTAAATAATTAAACTAAACATTATTAATTCATAAACAAATAAGTTAACAATTGTTGCCGTTGAATTCAAAGTATTTTAAATTTAAAAATTTCTTAATTATTCCCGTCTGAAATAGCAGAGTTAAAAAATTTTAGACGTGTTACGAATCATTCGGAATTCAACATTTTTTACAGTTTTGTTTCTCTAGCATTAATAAAACAGTCGTTTTACTTTAAAAAAAAAAAAAAAAAAAATTTAAATAACCCATTTATTTTGTTCTTATGTAATTTATACTCAAATGAATATTTAATTTAATCTTATAAAAATCTTGAAATACTATATATTAGAATTAATTTTGAATTAAAAGAAAACTATGTTTATTAATAATTATGGTGACTAATGAGATATTTTGGCTCTCCGTTTAATAAACTATTATTATAATATAATATATTATAATATATTTACATAATAATTATATATATTTAATAATACAATATATATATTATATAATATATGTATATTTTGGTATAGTACTATAATTTCAATTATATATATATCTCTTCTCTTATTTCTCTCTCTCTCTTCTTTCCTCTCTCTCTCTCTTCTCTTTCTC
>JABUQX010033630.1:7500-28188 GCA_015478945.1 Trachelipus rathkii
ATTTATTTTATTGATCGTATATTTTGTAATAATGAATTTAAGAAGGGTACTGTGTAAATAATTAGGTATAGTATGTATACGGAATTTATTTATTTAAAAGAGCGCTAATTTATTTAAGTGTCGTTTGATATCTGGTCACAAAATATATATGGGATTTTTCGGATAGAAGGGGCGATGATTTATTGAGTATTATTTATTTGTTTTCGTTGTTATAAATATATTAAAATCTCACGTGTATAATTATAATTCCTTCTCCATTGTTAGATGTTGGTCTGAGGTCAATAAAAAGGGTATGACAAAGGAAAAGTGGCGAAAAAGAAAAGCCAACAATCTAATATATATATATAGTATATTATTATATTATATATATATATATATATATATATATTATTTATAGTATTTATAATACAATTTCTTTGTATTATAATAATATATTAAATAATATATATTATATATTATTATGTATGTAAGGTTTATATATATATATATATATATATGTATAGTATATATTTATATATATATATATTATATTATTATTATATATTAAAAAATATGCTTATATTATATATATAATATATAATTTATTAATTTTGCTCTATTAAATAAATATGATATACCAAAATTATTTTTTTAATGACATCAAGGGGAGAAGCAACAAAAATATTAACCCATTTCTTTTCACAAATTAATAATTATAAATTTGCAAAATAATTGGAGTCTGAACCAATTATCTTATTAATTATTTTATATATAATGAATGAAAATAATAATTTGGACTAAAAATAAAGAAGTAATTTCTGTTTGTTTTGTGTTTATATATATATCTAGGCAGTTTTGGTTAAAAGGTCATTTTCGTATCACTCTTGGGAGGATATTTATTACCAATGTCTTTCGTTTGACCATTACAAATATATTTTGCTACCGACACCACCAGCAGCGTGAATAAATTGAACGAGAAATATTATTGCATTTTCTACGGAAAAAAAAGAGATTTTATTATCTCGGGAGAAGAGATTTTACACGTTTCAGGGATGGAAAATAAGTAGCATATATTTATGTACACACACATTTATATATATTATATATATTATATATATAATAATTATTATTTATTTTTGAAGATATATATATATATATATATATATTATATATATATATATATATTATATATATATATATATATTATATATTATAATATATATATATTTAATATTATATCGGTTGGAAAAAACTACCGTTTTTATTTAAAAAAATTTAAAAATCATGTTTTTTTGTTTATTATTTTTTATTGTTCTTTTTTTTAGTTTTAAAAATCAATATTATAATAAATATTAATTTCTCATAAGAATTTGAGCAAAATTTTATGTTAAGCATTCACAAAAATATTAATTTGAAGAGATATATTTTTTGCACTTTTCTTAAAAACATATTTAGGATTATTTTAAAATTATATATAGAGATGTACATATGTATCATGTATATTATATTAATTTAGTACTATGTATATATATAGTATATTATATATAATTTATATTATATATGGAGGCATGTAAATCCATTTCTCCTGAGAATAAAACTAATAAATTTGTTTTATTCAGAAATCTCGGTTTTAAATCAAGATTGTGGTTTTTGTTATATCATTTTATTACGGATGTAAAAAAATCAACATCGGTGTTGGCGGACTATTAAGAATTCGTGTAAGAGCTTCACAATCATCTTACATCTGGCGTGAAATTATTCTTTTCCGATTTTTTTTTTATTTTATATTTTTAAAATGTACTTTCCCTCCAAAAATTTTTTTCTTCTTCCCTACTTCCGTTTTTCCTTGTATCTCTGCTACGGAAGGCAACGAGCAGACAGAATCTTTAATTTCTACATTTAAATGCTGGCACGGTGGCTGGCCATAAGAAAAAAAGTGTTTTTTGTGCCCTTAGGATTCAACTTGAGAACTATGATGATTTCAATTGAGAATTTAGAAGTCTTTTCCTACCTTTTCCTTCCTTTCAATTCATTAAAATATTATTTCTCTCTCTCTCTCTCTCTCTCTCTCTCTCTCTCTCTCTCTCTCTCTCTCTCTCTCTCTCTCTCTCTGAGCTTAACACTAAGGAGGTGGGCAGTGCTGAAGGTATTTCTAGTGGCTCAAAAACTTGTTGCTCTTTTAAGCTTCCAAAACCCTACTAACTTGTAAACTGTTTCCTCACTGCTTATCAACTTCAACCTTTCTCTCCTGCTGGAAGAGTGCATTCGTCCAGCCTGTGCTAAAAATGAGAACCCTAGTCAACAATCCAATTATAGTCCTGTCACTTTAACCTCTGTTCTTTCTAAAGTTTTCGAATCTATTCTTAGCAGGAAGATTTTGAAACATCTTAAATCTTCTAATCTTATATCGGATTGCCAGTTTGATTTTTGTAAGAAGGATAACTGGTGATCTTCTTCGTTTCTCTATAACTCCTGGTCCTCTGCTCTTCTGATTTTCGGTGAATCTTTTCCTCTGGCGCTAGAGGTATCGAAGGATTTCGATAATGTCTCTCTTTTGGTATTTATCCTTCTCTTGAATTCGGTTCCGGTTGTTCTATGAATGCTGTTGTAGTTAGTCACAATTTATACTTTAAATCTATAAATCGTTGTGTTTATGAGAACTCTCTTCTATCCCCAACCCTTTCTCTATTTTGCATCAATGATCTATCTGCTAATGTGTCTCATATACACTCTTATGGCTGATAATCCTTCATCATTACTCCTTCCAATTTGAAAGACGACGCACTCAATAGCAAGTAAATGATGTTTGAAATACTTGTAGCCTTGAAGCGGCATACCCCTGATTTTTCCCTCGCCTATAGTTGTGTTAAAGAAAACATGGATGTTTGCAATGCCTCAGTAACTCGGTTCCTTCATCTATCTATTCTAACATAATCTTCCACACATTAATAAATATGCTTTGCTTTGAAAACAACTCCTATCGACGCTTTTTTTGTCTGTTTTTTAATATTCCTGAATTTTTCTTTCCTCGTGAACATTTTAAGAAGGATCACATTATATTTTAGTCTAAGAATCTTCTAGGAACCTGGGAGCCCTGTGGCTCCTTCTTAACTTCTCACCACCACAGTTGTTAGCTCTGCGCAGGGGAGTTGGTCGCCCTTTTATTTAGTATGAATCTCACAAGTCCGTGCATGGTTTCACACCCAATTATTGCTCTCTTGAATAGTGTAGTCTTATGGGCTTGTCACATCCTTATTCTCCCACTCTGCATACCTCTCCAATTTTTCTAGCTGTCGAACTGCTACATCGCTCTCCTTATACAATTAATATTATAATTTACAAATGATCAATAATTTTGAGTCTTGTTTACAATATTTAGAGAAAAGCTCCATGTGACTTTTTCAGAACCAGTCTTCATTTTTCTGTGCCAACGCCAATGATTATATATATATATTATATATTATATTATATTATTATAATACATATATTATATATATAATATATATATTATATATTATATATATATATATAAATGATATATATATATTATTTAGTATAATAATATATATATCTTATATATATTATGTATATTATATATTATATTTAAATAATTATTAATATATATTTATAATTATATTATTTATATAGTATATATAGTATATTATAATACTATGTATTTATAGTATAATTATTTATATATATTATATATTATATATATATAATATATTATATATATATTATATATAGTATATACATATATATATATAATTATATATAATATATAATAGTATATATATATATTATATATTTATATATATATATATATATTATATATATATATATATATATATGGAAGAGGAAAATTGGAATATGTGGCCTGGGTTGAATTATTTTCAGAGAATTTACTAAATGAAATAGAGAAGAACAGATAATTGGAAGATTATCAGATAACGAAGTATTATGCAACTAATTCCGCTTATAAATAATAATACTCGTACATTGTTTGACAAATGTGATTTATAATTTCGTGTATAGAGGAGAAGGAGAGAAGCGAGAGAGAGAGAGAGAGAGGAGAGAGAGAGAGAGAAGAGAGAGAGAGAAGAGAGGGAATGAGAGAAGAGTGAGAGAGAGAGAGAGAGAGAAGAGAGATGACGTTGATAGATTTCATTTGAAAGAGTTTCTTTTTAAAGAGTCTATATTAATCACTAATTACTTATAAATCTTCCTTTTGTTCTTTGCATAATCTATCGAAGGGTTTTATTAATTTAGTTGTATTTGTTAAATTTATACAGATGCAAAAATTTAACAAGGTTATTAATGTAATTCTGCCTTTTAAATTTTGTAGATTTAATGCAAACAACTATTTGAACTGCTATTAAATTATTCATTGATAAGGAGTTTTTAATTATGCATCGAAAAAAATTAATTTTTAATGTTTAAGCAATTGGAAGGTTAAATTGTTAAACTGGATTGTAAATATTTTATATATAGTATAATATATAATATTATATATATATATTATATATAGATATAATGTAAGAAACCGCCACATCGCGTAGCAAGGCGTGCTATATATATATTATTTATATATATATATATATGATATTTTATATATATATATATATATTTAATTATATATATATATATATATATATATATATCTTAATCTATTCTATGAATATACTATTTATTTACAATGTTTTAAATTATCATATTATATATATATATATATATATATATATATACTATATAGTATATTATATATATTATATATAATATATATTATTATATATATTATATATATATTATATATATATATATATACATATTTTTTGTATATATATTATATATATTATATATATTATATATATATATATATTATATATATATAATATATATATATATATATATTAATATATATATACATATATATATTATATTATATATATATTATAGATATTATATATATATATTTTATAATATATTATATAAATAATATTTATATATTATTATACAACATAAAAATAATAGGTCCTTTTCTGTTATACACATGTGCCTGTTTGTTTTTGTTTTTGTTTTTTTTATTTTAAATATTTGCTATATAATGATATAAAGCAATGTAGTTAAAACATTTTAATTACAAAAGTTTAAATATTAAAAAATGTAATTCTATTATTAAAACGTAAGATCGTAACGGTTGGCAGCTGGCAAAAGTTATCGTCGTAATTTAAGTGGACAGAATTTTTATATACAAAAAAACTAAAAAAAAAAAAAAAACAGTTAAGAGAGAAAAATATTATTAAAAATAGAAAATAACTTATTATTATTTATTATTATTTATTTTATTTATTATTTTATTAAATTTTATATAATTATTATTATTCTGTATTAATTCTGGCAATTTTTTAATTTAAAAAAAAGTTGTAAAAAAAAAATATTATTTTTATTATTATATTATTATTATTATTATTATTATTAATTATTTATTATTATTATTATTATTCATTTATTATTATTATTATTATTATTATTATTATTATTATTATTTTATTATTATTATCTTATTATAATTATTATATATTATTATTATTATTATTAATTTTTTATGTATTATTATTATTATTTATTTTAATATATTATTATATTATTATTAAATTGATTATTTTATATTAATTTTATTTATATTATTATTTTGTTTTGTATTATTAATTATTATTATTATTTATTATTGATTATTAATTTGTTATTTATATTATTCAATAATAATGCTACAATCTACATCTAGTAAAATCTTGGAACATTTCAGACCGAACTGGTCAACATGTCAACTAACTATTCGGTATATTCAGAAATTTAATCTATTATCAGTTAAAACTTAACTAACATTTGGCATTTTACCCTTATTGTTATTCATTAAAGACACTCATTCGCGCTTGCAAAATTTCCTCCGAGATGTTCAGTACATAAGACCCGAAACGCGTGTCAGGGGATCGGTTTAAATTGTCGTTCTACGAACTACTTCTTCTTGTAAATTATTTCAACATTATTTTTTTAAAGAAAACTTCAATTGTACAAAATAAATATTTTAGAGAGCGAGGATATGACGGGAGCAAGCGGAGGTCTAGTTGGAAAGAAATCTAAACTTTTATTATTTTATTATTATTATTATTATTATTATTTATTATATTTTATTATTTTATATTATATATATTATTATTATTTATATTATTATTATTTTTAATATATTATTGTTATTATATATATATTAATATATATATAGTCTATATAATAATATATATTATATATATATATATAATTATATATTATATATAAATATATAAATATATATATATTATATATAATATATATCTATATAATATATATATATATGGTTTACGTCTTGAAACGTATGTCAAAAACGAAAGTTAGAAGTAAATGAACTAATTATTTTGGAAATTTTTTTTTTTAATTTTCTTTGTAAAATAAGAGAGAAAACAGGAAGAATTAATATTAATTTTAGGCACTGGTGTTGCCGGGAGCGCGCGGTATGCCATGCATTCACGGCATCATGTATAGCCTAAGGTATTCGTTATTAAAAAAAAAGTCTACATGGCGTCTACATTCATAATTATAAAGGTTTTGTAACTCTGACCTTCAGGGTAGGTACAAATAAATAAATTTAAACTGAATACAATTGGCCATACTTTAAGTAATTTTTAGCTTACAGGCCGACTAAACACATGGTGGTAAGGCGGACTGAATTGAGTGATGCTCAACGAAAATACCTATGATTTTTGCGTATTTTGCTTTGTTTTTTTCCTCATAAGCGTAATGTAGGGATCTCTAATCATATGTAATTATTAGTCTAGGGGGATAGTAGGTAATACCTGACGTGTCAAAAATGAGGTCGACGTAACTGCGTACGGCGTTTCGTGATCATACCATGCTGAAGTATGGTCCATTCTTTGGTAAAGCTTTGGTCATTTGGTTGGTTTGCAAAATAACAACAAATCTTTTCCATGTTTGTGGAACAGAATGTGTATTTGGACAATGAGGCAATGAAGCTAAAGCTTTGCCAAATAATGACTCTAACAACAATGGGGGTGTTTGAAAAAGAGTTCGACGAATTCGAAACACATTTCAAAATTGAAGTGAAATGCCTAACTTAAAATTGAAACGTTTTTTATTACAGAGGTTACCATTACTCTAAAATATTAAAAAAAAAAGTTTTTTTTAAATAGATTAATGTAAATAAGTAAACTAAATCTTTAAGTAACAAATATTAAATGTCAAATCTATGTAATAATAAACTTAACATAATTTATTAACGTATATATAATGTGAATTATTTTTAGTTTTATTTTATTTCATTCTGCAAATTGTTAAAAAAAAAAAAATAACCGCAGTGGAACTAAGATTTCAACACTTTATTCGATAACGTAGATTTTTAAAGAAAAATTGGCGATTGAAGGTAACTGAAGCGATAATCGACATGATCCTATATTTTATATATATTATTTATATTATTATTTATATATATATTATATTATATATATATAATATTTATATATATATTATTATATTATAGATATATATATATATATATATATATTTTATATATTATATATATATATATTATTGCGGGTGTTAGATCAACCAGTGTGATTAATCAGGAGGCAATGTACTATGTAATAAGTATGGATATAAAAGTAAACAACTAAGAGATATAAGTATATTGTAATAATGTTATTCCAGTTAACCAATGCTAATAATCTAATAAATATAAATCGTTTATTACTAACCAAATCAGATATTTACAACTTTAAACAAGTACAAAAATGAAAGAAATCGTAAATTTGTTGACTATTTTTTTGTGGGAAGTTGATATCACTTTTTTGTATGGGGTCCTAACCGTAATAACAATCGGTGATTATATGAAAGTGTTTGCGGTAGAAGAACCCGAATCCATTTATCACTGTCAGTCTGCCCACGTCCTATCGTTCCGGCGGTACTGATGATCCGTGATCTTTGGAGTAATCCGATCGCTCATCAGTGATTTTCTTCGGTTGCAGATTGGCGATGTCCTGGTGCCAGACGACAATTATATATCCATTGAATTTCTTAACACCAATGGCTATTGTACTGATTAGCTCGGCACCGATATTCCCGAGTGTCATGATGTCAAACTCTAGCACCAATCCACGTTCTCACGTTCTCACGTTCTCCCCAATCCCGTTTCGTATGTTTTTTTCTAGAAGTTTGCATAGTGTTTATAATAGAGAAATAGGGCGATATGATATGATATATAATATCTATTATATATATATAATATATATTATATATATTATATATATATATATAAATATAATAATATTATTATATATTATAATATTATATATATATATATATATATATATATATACAATCAGATACCCGCCCGCAACGGCCTGTCAAGATCATCAGGGTGAAATGTTCCAGATTGATTTGAGTAGGGTTAGATGACAGGTGAGTAAAATGGGATGTACTTTCGCGGGACTGGTTAATTTAGACAGTATTTGCAGTGGTTTAGTTGAGGTTGAATCTGTGTTTGTAATATTATAAGTTTTTTTGATGGTGGCCTCATGTTGTTTGCCAAGGATGACTGGGAGTTTTTGGAAGAGATTTCAAATTCTGGTGTATTCTCTGGTGGATGTTGTTTAAAACGTTGTTTGTGGTCTGGGTCTTATTTAATTTTTTCTGTTGGTATGTGTATGGTTTGTTTGGTGTATGATGCTGTTTTGTTTAGTGGGAAGTGGGATGGTTTTGCAGGTCTGTTGTATGGTAGGGGGGCTGGTGATGAGGGTGGTTGTTTAAGTCAGTGGTTTATGGAATTGGAGAGGGAAGTATGGCATGGGTGTTGGGGTGTTTTGAATTTTGGCAAAAGATTTCCGGGCCTATATATGCAGGTGTATATTATGGGTAGTAATTTTATTTTTTTCGTGTAGGTGTTGCTGTGGTGTTGTTGACGTACATCCTGTTATGATTCGTATTGCTTTGTTTTATGTTGTTTGGAGTTTCTTTATGTTGTTTTTAGTCAGTAGTGGGTCCCAAGTTGGGGAAGAGTAGTTTAATGTTGGGCGTATGAATTGTTTGTATATGGTGATAGATGTCTGTTCGTTGTTTGTTAAGTCTCTTCCAGAGATGGTTCTTAGCATGTTTAGTTTCCTGTTTGCTGATGAAGTATGTTACATATGTGTTATGTAAAGGTGAGATGAGTGTCAAGTGTTACTCCGAGGATTTTTCGAGTTTTGTTGAAACTTATAGCAATGTTATTTAGGAAGATTTGAGGAAGTGTGGTGCCAAGTTGACTGTCAGTGGTCATTAAAATGATTGATGATTTGTTTGGAGAGGCGGACATTCTGTTATCTGTTAGCCATGATTGAAGTTGATTGATGTATTGTTGCGTCAGATTTGTGGCAGTATTTAGATTCTGATGCGTAGTGTCTATGGTAATGTCGTCTGCGTAAGTTTTGTTGATGTGGTCTGTTTACGGTTGTGGGGGATCGGCTGTGAATAGGTTGAATAATGTGGGGAATAAGATTTCACCTTGGGGTACTCCGTTAACGATGTTTACTGTTCGGTATTTTGTGTTGTTAGTTTGTCCTTGTGCTATTCTTCCTGATAGGAAGTTCGAGATCCATTTCTTTAGGTTAGTGGGAATATTTTATTTTGTTATTTTGTGGATTGTTAAGTTTGGGTAATGTTTCAAAGGCTTTGTTAATGTCGATTGCTTTGATTATTGTTTTGTGAATGAGTTTTAAGCTTAGACCGTTGATTGTGGGTTGGATGAGGTTTGTAAGTGCAGTTGTGATAGAGTGGTTTTGTTTGAAACCATGTTGGAATTTGTGTTTGGTTAGATGTGGTGTTATTTTGATCAGTATGATTTTTTTCTAGAAGTTTGCATAATGTCGATAATAGAGAGATGGAGCGATAGAATGATGGGCAAGAGGGGTATTTTCCCGGTTTCAGCTTGGGTATAATGATAGCTTTTTTCAAGATGGGGGGAATAAATTTAGGCTGATGGAACTGTTGAATATTTGTGCTAATTGGGTTAGAGCTGTGTTCCATAGGTGTTTGAGGTGTTTGTTTGAATTTTGTCTGGGCCTATTGCTGGTGAATTTTTGAGGGTCATTGTAGTGCTTTTAGGGCAGTTGTAGGTATTTCTATTGTTGGGTCGTGGTTGCTTTTATTTTTTTGAGGGCTTTGATGATTTTCCTGTTTTGAAGGTGTGTAGGTTTTGAAGGCTTTGACTTTGTTTTGCAAAGTGAGTTGCAAGAATGTTTGCGTGTTGTTTGATGGATTGGGGGTTTTGCGTGTTTGGATTTTGTATGTATTTTTCAGAATTTTTATTGCTTTCCACATTCTGGTGTTAGTCCGTGTGCTGGATGTTCTTGGTGAGGAAAATTTGAAAGTTATTTGAGGAATGTTATCTTCATTAGTTTAGTGATTTGAGGTATGTGGGTGTTGTTTTTCTGAGTGAGTTGGGTTGTTTAATTAGCTGTTCGAAATATATGTGTATATATATATATATATATATATATATATATATATATATATATATATATATATATATATATATATATATATATATATATATATATATATATATATATATATATATATATATATATATATATATATATATATATATGAAAAAGTGCATCATTAACAAATGAAATTAATACCTAAGATTTCCAAGAATTTCTACAACTGAAAAGTTTTGTTTTTTTTCTACATCTTTTTCAAATTGCGTTCATTCCTTCTTTCTAAGTGCAAAAGCATATTATTTTTTTCTTTCACCAAAAAAAAAAAAAAAAAAAAGGTCGAGAGGTCTCTTTTATCGAAGTTTTTTTGTTGCGTGCGAAAATGCACCTAAAATAAGATGAAATAAATATTTTGAGACGTCATCTGTACTTGAGAGCCTCTACCTGTAAAGTTCTGCACCAGTTTCTTTTATTTGATCGATATCTTTAATATAGTTATGGAGAATATGATTTAGTTTGAACGATAATATTATGATTAAGTGTGTAACGGTAATATGTATTCAGTTAAGATAAAATAAAACAATCTCTTGTTTAAATTCTATCTCTCTATCTATCTATCTATCTATCTATCTATCTATCTATCTATCTATCTATCTATCTATCTATCTATCTATCTATCTATCTATCTATCTATCTATCTACTTAATATACGAGTAAAGAATAAAAGAATAAAGACTATCTATTTATCTATCTATCTATCTATCTATCTATCTATCTATCTATCTATCTATCTATCTATCTATCTATCTATCTATCTATCTATCTATCTATCTATCTATCTATCTATCTATCTATATCAGTGTTTCCCAACGTGGACCCACGCTTCACAAGGGGACAATTTGTTTTTTAAGGGGGGTCAATTCCTGAATGAGTTGTTAACAGTGAATTTTTTGCATATTTAAAAATCCCTCCCATTTTACACGGTTTTCATATCATATCGATATCTTTATTAGAACGCACATATATAGCTGAATGTAGCTTTAGTACTTTAACTGGTTTGCTACTGAAGAAAAGAAATCGACTGGATATCACTAATCGAAGAATCTTGAGAATGAAACTGACTAAATTGGTGCCTAATTTAAAGTCTCTCTGCAGCAGGCATCAAGCACAAGGATCTCGCTAACAGTTTGGGAGAATTTATTAAGTACCTTTATCTTATTGCAATAATTAAAATGATCAAAGTATTTATTACAGAAGAAGCTTCGATTAAAAATAATTTATTTTTTATGCATTTCAATTTTCTATTATATTTTTATTTATTGTTTTTTTTCAAATATCACATCATATTATTATTGTTATCTTTTCTTTACAATTTCTTAGTGATTAGTAATTCAAACTGCCATGTAGCTTAAGACCAAGTTAATGGCCTTTTAGGCTTCCTACAGGTGAATAGGAGCTCACTTTCAGAATAATGATAATTATATGTCACAGGGAGGGAAGGGCATCAGAAATTTAGAGATGCTTAGGAGGGACATTGCCAAAAAATAGTTGGGAACCACTGCTCTAGATAAATGTTATTTTCCAATCATGGTTCCACATTTCAAGATGAAAACCACGCCAGTTAAGTCTTGGTTTGAGAGTTCAAAGGCAAATTTTAATGATTCCCTAGCCATACAATCAGATCTGCCTGCAATTTTCACAGTAGACGGTTTTGAAGAGAAGAGTGAGATGAAGATTTTCTCTTCCAATATGTATCTCCCTGAATCAATAAGATGCTCTGATAGAAAGATTTTTCAAGTTCCAATAGAGATTTACCATGACTAAAACGAATCTCTCCCAACGAAGGCAGAGAAGAAGTTGTATCTAGTGGAAAAGGTTGCTCAACGCCTTATTGAAAAAGAAATATAGGTACGACATTTCCCGACTGTTTACATTACTTTTCACACCCTAAATGTATATCGTAAAAGTCAGATTATGCACAACTAATATATATTAACTTGGAGTATTTTTCGCTTCAAATGATTTATGGGAAGACAGACATGGGACAGAATAGATTTCTAACCCAACCAAATTTTAATATATATATATATATATATATATATATATATAATATATATATATATATATTATAACTATAATACATTATTATAATATATCTATATATATATATATGATATATACTATTCATAATAATATTAATATCTAATTATTATATATGTTATTATATATAATAATAATATTATATAATTTATATATATATATTACTATATATATATATTATATATTATATGGTATATTATATATTAATATTATATTAGATTATATTATATAATATTATATAATTTAAAGTTTTATTAATAACTAATATAAAAAAATATATAAATATTATATATATATATATATATATAGTATACTATATATATATATATAGTAGTGATTGCGACAGCCGGAGTCTGCTAGACCACCCTTTTCGATATGAAAGGTAATAGAGTTATCGGTCTCTGAAACTCTGGAATATAATCTAATGTATTGAGCGAATAAGCACGAGACCCGCTGTAAATTTTCAGTCTGTAGGATGTAGATCTAGACGGGGGGGTACCCCGAGGAGCGGAGCCGACTACGCTCCTCGTTTATAACCTCTTTTGGACTGTTCCAAGCACCCAGAGATTGAGCTAAAAGCCTATACTGAGAGTTGATGGCGTCGAGACGCGTTAGTATGAATGTATCTCTTCGGCGCAAGACGAGATTGACAAATCATTGCACGTGAGCGCTGCGCTTGCGCATACTACACTTAAACATATTTATTATTATTATTATTATTTATTATTATTTAATGATTATTATTAAATTATGTTATTATATTATTATGAGTGATAATATATACTCTATTAGTTTACTAGTATATTAGTGATTATTTATTTGAGTATAAGTGTACGTCGAAGAAATCAATATTACCCGAAGGGAATCCTTGCTATCTGAGTCGATAAGAACAGAAGCGAGTCTCACTTTAAGAGGCATCGTTGTTATTAACGCACTTCCGACCTGCTTTGTCCGCCGTCGGTTGTGTATGGTTTTCTATTTCGTGCAAATAATGCCGGATTCAGACGTCCGAACATACCCCAGTTGAGGAAGTGCCTTGCCAGCTGTCTTACCGAGAACTTATCGATCGTGCTCCACAAATCTGGGAGATGGTTAATTATATGTAGAAGATAACCTCATTCGATAGAGATTATACCGAAGTTATCGTCCCCGTGGGGTCCCCCCACCGAAGGGGACCCTACCCAATTTACAAATAAAAAATTAAATTAGCTCGTATAAAGCAAGAAATTTGGGTGAAAACAGGATTCAGAAAGAGATTGAGTTTCTAAAGACCTGATATTTTTGACTCTGAGAGATTAAGGCTCCGGCATACCGGTGCTGGAGTGCTGGCGTGTGCCGAAGTATAAATACACATTCACGATATAACAACAATAAGTTGGTGTCTTTTATAATATAACGTGTTTCATTGGACTCTGTGAGATTATCGAAAATAATTGGTTTCAAGAACATCAAAGAAAAACGAAAAAATAATAAAATCGAATAAATAAATAATCAAGAATAAATTAAAATTGGCTTAGTTCTTTCCCTCCTCTGTTATTAACTGACAATCATTGTACAGTATATAAAACAAGTAATAACCGCCCTCTCAAAACCAAGAAGAGCTATGGTTATAATCATACACAATTCACAATATCAAGCTTTACTAACATAATTCGCGAGATCTCCGACCTCCGTGAGCGATTCTTATTGATCTTATCGATGCCCTACAGTTCTGAATGAAGGATAAATATTTACATAAGTAGAATATTGTCTAAGTGGTTTATACATACCCTAAAGAGTAAATCACTAAATCAACCGCACACCGAGGAAAACAATCCAGTACCAAATCTACCTCCACTTAACCAGCCTGAAACTGGATCGGGATCTCCTAAAAATGATGAGCCCACAGTTAGGAACCTAAGCGACTCTAATAATCTAATTTTTCATGATTTTACATACCTCTAATAGCAAAATAAAATCATACAGTAGAAAAATCAAGGGCCACTTCCAACCCAATCCCTCTGTTCGCGAGGGTCGTGATCTAATTGATAAAACTATTTTGATTTAAGGTCAAAATTTTTTACTAAAAATTATTCATCTTTACATAAACCCTAAAACAGTAATCACTAAATCAAGCCACCCAAATATCCCTCCTGTCCAGTTCGGATCATTGATCTAATTCATTAAGGTCAAAATTTTTTACTAAACATTTTTCATGTTTTACACATATTACCTCTATTAAGCATAAATCACTAATCAAGCCGCCCAAACCATTCCCTCCCTGTCCAGTCATTCGATCTATTGAGATGAAGCTACTATATCTGATTAAGGTTTCATAATTTTACTATAATTGTAATCGTTTTATCACTCACCCCTAACCCTACAGTTAATCATCAAACAAAAACCACGACCACACCCGTCCCCCTGATCCATGAATTCCCGTTTTTCAACCTTACTTGTGTATCCTTATTGATCTATTTCGAAAATTGTCAATATTTTTAACCTTAAAATTGTCTACTTATCGTTTTTACATACTCTTAAATTAAGTAATCAGTATAAATCAAGATCCATCATCGCAGCCGAATCATCCGGTCTACCGCTCTCTCGCCAAAAAAAACCAAAAGATACTTTGATTTACGTATTGAGTCTATGATCAATTCACATTTTCGAGTTATCATTTTGGGTATAAATCTATAACATAAAAAAATCAAGTCCTCTTATACAAAAATGGCAATCAATATTTAGTGTTTACGTAAAAGCGCCTCTAACTTCACATTATATAACAGTACATAGAAAAGTGACCATCTGACACCTATGAATTAAATACAACCCTACAATCGACAAACCTTAGCTACTCCTTTAAATCATTTGAATTTTCCAACTCGTAAATCAGCAACAAAAAGAGTTCCAGCAGCGGTAACAACGAGTTGAAAATCATTTATACAAAATACGTATAATTTGTAAGAAATTTAGCTAAAATATCGCTGCCATTTTACATTAAAACTGTAATATTTAACAAAACTTTTATCACAACATTGTTTAATTATTATACTGATCAATGAGTATACTATAACATAATAAGGTTTTCACATTAATTAAGCTAACATATCGTTACATAACTAAGAAAATAATGTACAAAGACAAAACCTATCACACTTTACACGAATAAACTCGTTAACATTATACAAGTAGTTCGAGCTTAAACACATAAGAACTAACATAGCAGTCATATTGAAATGGACGTCCCGTTGGATGACAGAGGCAAGAGAGCAGGTGAGAGGTATTCACTGACTTCGTATCCTAATTTTTAGAAGTGAGTGATCCCTGTGGATTTTCATAAAAATCGGGGGTGAACAACCCTCTGGGTAACAACTACCATTTGAAATTTTAAATAGTTTTCACTTTAGTTAAAATTACCTGGTTCTTTTAATAAACTTATTATAGTATTTTTTTTTTAATTTTAAAGTAATATAAGTTTACCGAGAGTCTCATAGCCTAAATGTTGCCCTATTTACTGATTTTCTATAGCTTAGCCTAGGCCTAGGCTATTGCTATAAGCTTTGTTTTAAGATATATAATTTCTTCTAAGGCTTAGGTTGGATATTTAGTAAAAACTGTAGTTGTAAAATAATTGGTACAAGTTAGACTACCGTGTTAGGCCTACCTTAATAATTTTATATTATCCCTGGCCTAGGCTAAGCTAGATATAAAATTTGTTAGATTTAAACTTGTTTTAAAAATATTAGTTTATTTCTTTTTTAGGCTTTAGCGATATTTAAACTGTAGTTGGTAAATTTTAGGGACAAGGTAACAAAGTCAATAATAATTAAAAGTATGTTGAGATCTGTGTGATAACTGTTGGACTGCGAAAATACTGAAAGCCGCCTGTATGTGTATTGTGAAATGCAGGAGAATGTGTTGCTAGGAAGGAGATGTGCAAGACTGAGTGACAATATTGAGAACTGAAATTGAAAGAAGTTCTAAATTTTTTCTTAACACCTCCCTCCTTTCTCAACTCAAATACAACTACGAGCAACTATAAGGCGTCATCTTTGCGTCAATTCATTCGTAGACGGCCCACTGAGTAATGGCACGCAGCGTCGAAGATCACTATATCAGAGATAGGCTTTTACTGGCTTCTTTCGTTAGCTTCGAAAGAATGCTACTGAATAATTTTTCTATATCAGCTGATTCTTTGTTTCCGTCACATGGCGTCTGGATGGAAAGCGTATTTTCTGATGATGAGGTTTTAATTTCCAGGAGAAACAAATTTATAATTCAAATATCACAAAAAAAAAACTTTATATGAGAGGCATATTATATATATATATAAATCACACCACCTATATATTATATATTATATATAAACTCAAATTATTATATATATATAGTATATAATATATAATATATATATATATATATAATATGATATATTATATATATATATAATTATATAATATGCAGATTTTTAATACTTAATATACTGGTTTAATCTGAGATCCAGCGCATCACGGCATTGCTCACCACCACAGGGTCCCGACAAAGGTCTTAGAATCGCCACTGCGTATAGGTACCTATCCTATTCCGTACGTTCAATTATACATATATATAATAATAATAATAATAATAATAATACATAATACTAACATATATAATCGTTATAACAAACTTGACCTGCCAATACAACCGCACATTATGAAGTAGAACAAAATCTTGATAAAATACTTATTGAAATATGTGAAGCGCAAATATAAATTCTTTTTATGTTAACTTAAAAAATTAATACAACCGTGATCATTTCTACTAATCCTGTCAAAATATATATTATATAATGTATGATAAACCTTATAGTAATGGTTTTATACTTAATATTTATATATTTTTTTTTTTTGTTATTTTTCGTTTATTATATCTAACATACCTATGCCACTGGAAGTGAAGCTTTGAAAATAATGAACCTTTTCTAAAAAAAAAAAAAAAAAAAAAAAAAAATTATAGTGAACTGAAATTATTTATTTATTCATTCTGTTATAAAATAACAATTAATAATAATAAAAATAAATATAAAAATAAATTTTTTTGTGAAAAACTTAAAAATTTATTTTTGCTCCCATTTCACTTGATGGTTTGTTTAAATTATAAATGAAGTCCTCAAGCGAAAGCTCGAATCATGCTTAGCTCTGCAAATTGTGATGCAAGATTTTGAGGAATAAAATTTAAGATTGGCAGAGTGTCAGACCCTAATATACATCTAAAGGAGCAAGACTTGTGACCATATTGCTCTGCCTATTAGCATAAGAAAAAATATCATTAAAGATTTCTCAAACAGTCACATATACGATAAAAACGTAATAATACCACAAAAAACTATATAATTTTTATTTTTTTTTATGAGATTATCGGCAAAAGAAATATTTCTGCTACGTACATTACTACTCCATAATCAGTGAAGAAGCAAGTAAGTATTATACACAGGCAGCCTAGACGAGGGCCTATCATTTTCTATCATATATCAGCCAGATCTATTTATATACTGGAAACTTCCAACAAAGGTGAGATAATTTTTTAAAGACTTGGGTTTTGTATGCTGACTAATCCAATCTTGGTCTCACATTCATTTGTATGAATGAGGGTGAACAGGGGAGTTAATTATTATATTAACCAATTTGCTTTAAGCTATAACTATAGAGTGAATAAATCTTTAAATTCTCAATTTTATTTTTAATTTATAAATAAATAAAAGTAAATGATATAATTAAAAGGAATAAAAGTTAATAAATTAGAATAATAATAATAATAATAATAAAATAAAAATAATAAATAATAATATAGAAGAGTCTATAAATCCTATCCTTTCAGAAAAAAGGATTGGCTCTGGATTTGACAATAAGCATGTTGGTGTAACAGAAAAGAAGAAATCAGCAAGTTAGAGGAGAAGAGTTTCATTTCCAACCTTATATAAAAATATCTCCCTTAAATTCAAAGTAAATATTTATACATTTAAAAATTTTATATAGTAGTTTTACAAACTAAAACTTCTTTGAATTCTCCCCTTCTTTAATTTACTTTTATAGAAATTTTATGCCATAAAATTTTCTGTTATGGCGCAGTGGACAGGATGATCCTTTCACGCCAAGTAATTAATAAAACATATGGAAGAACTCCAGCCTCAGAAACTACGACCCCCGCTTCACATTAGAAACTGTCAAACATAAAAACCACGCGATTATGGTATGGATGTATAGATGTATATGTGTAGGGCGGGGGAAAAAAAAGGGGAAGAGACAAAAGTTATAGGTATTGAATATAAGAAAAATAAGACAGTTTGAAGCCACATAGGGCTATCGAGACAAAAAATTAGAAGCCACATAGCTATCGAGACTGACAACATATTATAAGCAAAAAAATATATGGGGTAACATACTTAATGTATCGTATAATGTGTATAATAGATAAGTGAAGCCCCATAGGCCTATCGAGACTAGACCAATATACCGTACTAAAAAAAAAAAAAAAAAAAAAAAAAATTTTTTAAAAATTAAAAAAATTTAAATAGGTTATTTTTTTAATATGGATATAGTGGGAAAAGATAGAGTTAAAAAGTTGAATAAATTCTGGAACAGTCATGCCACTATTATTTCAACAAGTTTTGACTCTCGTTAAAAGACGAGGAACTAAGAGATCCATTATTACCAAATTAGTTAATAAAATTCTAGCTAGTATAACTTTATATACACATGATGAAATAAAGGGTCTCATACATAGATTAAAAACGGTATTGTTCTATATTTGAATCAGTTCATATTTTCTGAAAAAATTTTCTAAGTTCAAAAAAATTTCTAAGTTCCCGTGATAAGTAAACTTCAGTAAGTTTTTTAAGAAAATTCTTTAGTGGCAAGCTTCTGGCAATAATTCCAGAGCTTGCCACTAAAGAATTTTCTTAAAAAACCTAACAACTTAACTTTTCTGAACTTAAGAAATTTTTTTGAACTTAGAAAATTTTTTCAGAAAATATGAACTGATTCAAATATAGAACTTTCCCTTAAAAACAAACCTAGATGAAATTTCAGAGTTGGACAATGAAATAATAAATAAATATGCTGACTGCGATGAATTCACATTTGAAAGGGCAGATAAAATTTGCGAAAAAATGAATTTTATGCCCTCATCATTTCATCTCTCATAAGTGAACTTGAAAATAAATAAGCCCATATAAAAAAATATTTCCTCAATAATGCTCATATTGAAACTGGTTTTCTGGTTTAAAAGACCCGAACTTCAGCTTCCTGAATTTGATGGAAAACCTAGACTTTGATAGGTTCATAAAAAACTTTGAAGAAAATAATGATAAAGAGAAATAACATAATTTGCTAACATTCTTGTCTAATGAAACAACTCAAAGGTCCAGCAAAAATTTTAATTACAAAAAAGCCCTTTAGCAGATATGATTATGATATGGCGAAAAATTTGCTAAAGTGCCTTCAGTAATAAAACTTTACAACAATTAGTTATTGAAAAACTGATAAAAATAAATTAACAAATGATTAGGAATAAAATAATTGAGCAAGTTAAATAGAAAGCCAATAATAGTTTTAAAAATAAATAGTAAGTTGAGACTATACTGGTGAATTTGAGCTGCATATCTCAAACAATATATAAACATTACATAAATAATACATAATCCCAATTAGATAAATTTTTAAAATAATCGCATTTGAAGTTCATATAGAATTGGGAAGAAGTGGTTAGTAAATACAAAAACACAATGATCAAAATCATACATACTACTAAAACTACAATCCCAATTTGGAAAAAAAGCAGTAAAGCTTAGCTACAACATTGATGTGAATAAAACAAAAAACAAACACTGAAACACAAAAAGGGGGGGTTGTTCCATTTGTCAAACATTACACCGCAGATTGTATGGACCATAAATTGTATAGTTGCCCAACTTTAAAACACCTGAATCCAAATTGCAAAAAATTAAAGAATTGGGAGGTTGTATTAAATGTGGGTACTTAAATCATAAGATTGAAAATTGAAAACTGTAGGTTTAAATTTAATGCGAAATGTAGAAAATGTAATTCATGGCACTCCGCATTTTTAT
>JABUQX010033631.1:0-10000 GCA_015478945.1 Trachelipus rathkii
TTATATTATTATTATTAATTATTAATATCATTATTTTATTATTATTATTATTATTATCTATATTATTTATTATATTATTATTATTATATATTATTCCACCCGTGGTTTCTTCGCATTCAGTTCTGAGTTCGATATATATCTACATGGGTTTCGAGCCGACTTCAGCTCAGCCCTCGGGTCCATCTCCGCTGCCGTCCACCACACCGACCGCACGTGGCCGTAGCGGCGATTCGACTCATCCTTCTGGAGTTTTCTATTATTATTATTATTATTTGATTCATTATTCATTATTTATTATTATTATTTTTATTATTATTATTATTATTATTATTATTATTATTTCTTATTATTTATTATTTATTATTGTATTATTTTATTTTTGTGTATTTTCCACCGTGATTTCTTCTTCGCATCCAGTTCTGAGTTCGATATATATCTACATGCGGTTAGGGTCCTATCGTATTGAGTTAAATGGAGGTGTTAGATGGGAGGTAACCTCTCGTGAACGATGTTGCGTCCCGTGGTCCCCCGAGGGCCCCACCCCCTTAAAATCGAAGTTTTCGTAATTGGCTGAAATTGGGTGGAGAGATTCAGAGTTGAATTTCAGAGAATAACTAGCATATGTGAATCTGGAGTTGGCTCCGCACCGTTGCTTGTGGAAGCATGCGAGCCGAGTTAATAAACAGGGTCGATATAACAACAAATGTTGCGTGTGTTTATATTAGTCGTTATTCGAGGTCGTAGCAGTTCGAATATGAGTTATAAGTCCGTCATGGGGTGTCTAGGGACCCATTAGGGGGTTCTCGACTGAAAAAAAGAGCACACAGAGTGCAAAACAGAGTTCGAAGGAGGAAGAAAGAAGGATGGAAAGAAGAATAAGAAGGAAAGAATGAAAACAGGAGTTCTGACACAGACGAGCTAGGAGTTGACAGCTCCGGCAAGGAAAGACAAAAATAATGTACACAAACAACAACGCGTCTGGCTCCGCGTGCGATGCTGAGTTATTAAATATTGTGTAATGATACAATGTGGCTGATCCTCTATATAGGTTTATTGCGATCTGTAGATTCGAAAATGAATGGTTTCCAGAACATTCAGAAAAAAATAAATAGAATAAATAAATAAATAATATATAAATAAAATTTCCGAATTCTTTTTATGTTTATAACTTCCAAATTTACTTTTTACATAGTGTAAGATTAAATCAGTAATCAACCACATCCACCCACCCTCCTGCAACAGTTTGTGATCTATTGACATCTAATTTTGAATCTACTTTATCTATTGGATCTATTGATTAAGGTCAAATTTTATACTTAAAATTGTCATGTTTTACATACCCTAAATCAGTAAATCAGTAAATCAAACCACCATCTACCCACCCTCCTGTCCAATCATGATCTATTGATCTATTGATCTATTGATTAAGGTCAATTTTTTTACTAAAATTGTCATGTTTTACATACCCTAAATCAGTAAATCAAGCCACCCTACCTACCTCCATGACCAGTTGTGATCCTATGGATCTATTGATCTATTGATTAAGGTAAAATTTTTACTAAAATTTCATGTTTTACATATCCTAAATCAGTAAATCAGTAAATAACCACCCATCCTACCCTCCTGTCCAATCATGATCTATTGATCTATTGATTAAGGTCAAATTTTTTACTAAAATTGTCATGTTTTACATACCCTAAATCAGTAAATCAGTAAATCAAGCCACCCATCCTACCCTCGTGACCAGTTGTGATTTATTGATCTATTGATCTATTGATTAAGGTCAAATTTTTACTAAAATTGCAACGTTTTACATACCCTAAATCAGTAAATCAGTAAAATCAACACCATCCCCCCACCCTCCTGTCCAGATGGGATAGCAAAACTACGCGGAAGTATTTGTTTACAAAGGAAATAACATAAAACAAAGAATCTCACAAAGCATTGTTAATTATAAACTATGAAATATAACCCACAAAGAAAACTGACACGCCTTAAAACATGAATAAACTGTTAACGTTAACAAAGTTCCACACTTAACAACAGTAAAGTAACTAACATAGCAATAATAAAAACGTAACCTATTTTCACACTTTTTCAAGCATGTCTCTAACATTACAATGTTAATTTACATATAAACACCGCAATATTTAGCAAAGACATTTCAACGAACCTTATAACCTTGTCGAATATCATACAGACAGGCAAAAGTATGCCTGAACGTGACAAATATGGTCAGAATAATAAGCCAAGCATAACATTACTAATTAACTAAGATATAATATAAACCGACAAACCTGACACATCTTAAGCAACAATAAACTGCTAATAACCAAGGTCCAAACTTATCAACAGAAAAAGTAACTAACGCATAACATCCAAAAAACGTAACTTATTCACACCTTGGCAAGCATTGTCTCTAACATAACCAAGTTAATTTGACATTACGATTGGTGAATCATTTCCGAAAATATTATACCACATAACCTTTTTGATGTAATTAGTCATAGCCAGCGAAGTATGCCTAACGTAACAACTTTTTCACATAATACAAGCCAACATACATTGCCTACGAACTAAGATATAGTATAACAACGACCAAACCTGACACATTTAAGCAAGAATAAACTGGCTACGATTAACAAAGATCCAAACGTTATTCACAGTTAAAGTAACTACAAGGCTCCCAAACATTATCCAGATGCACTTTAATCAAACATATCCCAACATGACAATTTAATTTACATCTAACATGGTAATATTAACCAAAATTTAACCATAACTTGTGTAATTAATCAACAGACCCAGCGAACAGTCTGCAACTGTAACAAACTTTTGTCCACATTAGAGTAAGCCACATAGAGGCTATTGCTAGAACTAAGCATATTAACTAATACAAGACAAACTCTGACACATACTTAAGCAAGAATAAACTGCTACATTAACAAAGTTCCATAACTTATAAACAGTAAAAGTAACTAACAAGGCTCACAAAAAACATAATCCAGTCGCATTTTATCAAACATATCTCCAACCTGACAATGTTAATTCTACATTAACACTAGGTAATATGTAACAGAAAAAATTAGCACAAACCCTTCCTCAACCTGCCCTAACTACCTAATGGCGTAAAAGACAACAAAGTAACGCTTTACTCTCTGTAAAGCCCTCACTTAGAACCATAACGTACTTAAACACACACAAACAACCAGTACGAAACAGCTCACCATTTAACAACTTAGTGTCAAATAAGCGAACATACGAAAACGGGATTTTACATCTCAAACATAGTAATATTTACCCAAAATTTATCATAACCATACCTAACATCATAATACCTAACGAGTAAAGACGAATAAAGTAAGTTTTTAGGCTTATCTCATTTTAACTCCGTCCCCCTTTCCAGAAAATAACCAACAACTCTAAAAAAACCCCATAAGAACAATGACTTTATGCTATTAACCAATTGATTTAAAGTGATCGCAAATACTTAAATTCATATTTGACCCATCTGACAGGAATAAAAGCAATGTAGCAGTCGCAATTCGGTTTACGATTAAATATAAATGACACATCGTTGTGAATAACGAAACTCCTCGTAGATATCACAACCAAGCGGAGAGATGCGATGAGATGTTCTGCCGTCACAATCGCACTGCGAAACATTCCCTACTGAAGAAATAAGTGTATAAACAACCTTAAAGCTAAATGCAGATTCTTGCTTTCAACAACAATCAGAAAGAAGTAAACAAATACGATGTACGAATGAACCATATCAGTTCCAAAGGGTATATATTCTCGTTAGGACAACAACAACAACACATAACATAGTACAAAAATAAGTTCTTCATATATATATACACACCAACGAATATATGCTACGTAAACATTGTTTTCACATAATAAAGCTTAACATGCATGACCAGAACTAGGAATATAATGAACAATGACAAACCTGACACACCTTACGCCAGCGAATAAACTACTAACATTACAAAAGTTCCACACTCTTAAAACCAGTAAAAGTAACCTAGCATGCGTACAAACGTAACCACTCTCTTCATTACTTTTCCCAAGCATATCTCTACATATTAACGTTAAATTTACATTGACACAGTAATATTTAAACAAAAAAATTTATTCATAACCTTGTCTAATATATCGTACAAGACCAATGAATAACTGCTAAACATAAAACCAAAGTCTTAACCAAACATAACATAAAAATAAGTGCTTTTAATAAAATATCATAGTAATTTAATAGATTTACTGCTTTTAAAGCATTAAATCAGTAAATCAGTAAATCAAATCACCAACCATCCACCCTCCTCCATGCACCGTTTGATCTATTGTTCTATTGATTCATGTCACATCTCGAGTATCATTTCGGCAAAACATAACACAAAAATAGTTCTATTAGTATACTTAACCATCGAAGTATAGTGCTCAACGTAACAACGTTTGTGTGTGTGAAGCCCCGCGCAAAAACATAACATAGATCTGAACTAACAGCTATAATGACAACGGAACAACCTACACACCATACGTACGGATAAACTACTAACATTAACAAACTCCCGCGCTTAACAACAGTAAATAAACTACATAACACTTCATACAAAACGTAACCCATTCACACTTTTCTCAAAGATATCCTCTAACATATCAATGTATATTTAGTTTATTTACATTAACATCGTAATTATTTAACTAAAAATTTAGCATAACCAATGTTACGCATGATAACTGCAACAATAGAATGCTAACGTAACAAATTTTTTTTTGACATCAACTTCGATTAAGATATTTAACAAAAAATCAATCACTACCTCGTCTATAATCTAATTCCCTAGAACGAATAATTACAAAAGCATAACAAACTTTTATAACCAACATATAACATAAAAGAATACAAAATTTTTACCTGACATACATATAGAAAAAATAAGTATCTTTGATAAAATATCACAGTTAAAGCGTATTAGTTTACTGGATTTAAAGCAGATACGATCAGTTAATCAGGGAAATCGAACCATCCATCCTGCATCCTACCATACCACCCGCCGTATGAATCGTACTACGTGATCGACTATTTGATACTCAGAAGTCGATTTAATCGGGAGTATATGAGAATGCAGCAACGTAAAGTATATTACTCTAACATGAAAATCCTTAACCAAAGGGTTGATCCTCAATGGAATCTATCAACACAGGATGACCATACAGTTGAAGACTCTTGCCACTTCTGACCCAGGACCTTTAGTTCGGTGCATCAAAGTGTAATGCTCTCGAGGACAGATTTATAACAGTCATGATGACTCATGCGACATAAAGAGACAGTTGCAAAATATCTTCGGAGAAATAAAACTTACTGACATATACTTCAACCAAAAAGTTAACCAATTAATGGACTCACGTTTTTCTACACATACTTAATTGCTCCAGGTACACACCAGTAATATCTAACAACTTCATTCATTTATTTATCTACCCAAAGCCAGTGCTTATTCACCCGGTCATAGTAATATTAAACATAACCGTAGTCCTACACTGTACGAATAAACAGTATTCATTAACCAAGAGTATCGAAAGCAATACATCACCTTCCAGAGAACAACCAGGGGATGAGACCCTTGAAAGGTGGATGTAGAAGGAGGTTTTTTATACCCTGGGGCTATCTGCATTTCGTTAAATTATTTCCCCCAAAACCCCCCCGACTACCGAAGGGGTGTAAGCGGCATTACCCGACGCGAAGGAGGAGGTAAAGCCTCAGCCCTATCGGGACCAAGCTTCCAAACCACGCCTTATCACCCCTGTCGTAGGTAGATCCCCCTCTCAGGACTCACACCTTTCCAAGAAGGTTACATCCCCTTGTACGCTTTTCTCTCGGCGAGGTGTGTGTTGCCTCTTAGATACTTCCTTGGTAATGAAACCATGTCTTACTTACCGTAACGTTAGGTACGTTCATATCCCCCCCGTGGGTTAAAATATTACACTATGCACCGGGTTGAAAATATAACAAACACTGCTTTGGTAAGAGAAAATGCATGAGCTTTGTAAGAATATTACAATGTCCCGTTACCCTGACGCATGATGTGTTAGAAAACGTCGAGCGTAGTATAAGATTTAATGTTCGAGTAATGGCTTCCACCAGGCTGTACCGAGAATTTAGCTAATAAGTCTAACGTTTATTCATAGTTCAAATGACGTTTTATACTCGAGACGATTGACACTTTGATGAAGAGATAGTGTCAAGTCATAGTTCAAGATGTTAAGTAATCTTTGATAGACTGTCTGGTCACTTTGTTACGGGAATTTTGTTCAGATAAATACGTCTTTTACCTGTGCTTGATCCAAAATGATACTCGAAACAAATGACCTGAATTTCAAAATAGATCGATTAGATCATAGGCGGGTGGCATGTACCGGGGACTGGCCAGGGCACGGATGGTTTTGATTTCTGATGAACTGATTTTAGCTGCTTTAAAAACTCAGGATAAACTAAATACCGCTATTTCTTACTGTGATATTCTCTCATTCCAAGAACTTATTTTATGTTTGTCAGGGGCATAAAATTTTGTGTTATTTTTATGTCATGTTTGCGGTAAAAGTTTGTTATGTTTGTAATTATTCATCTAGGATTATGATATTTAGACGAGGTTATGATGAATTTTTTAAATATTACGAAGTTGGTTGATGTAAAAAAAAATTGTTACGTTAGCATCTATATTTGTTAGTCAGTATGATGCTTAGGACATTGGTTATTGCTAAAAATTTTATGTTAAATAATTACGATGTTAATGTTCAAAATTAACATTTGATATGTTAGAACGCATATGCTCTGGAAAAGTCGTGAATAGGATTACGTTTGTGCTATTAACGTGTTATGTAGTTTACTGTTGTTAAAGCGGCGGGAGTTTCGTTAATGTTAGATAGCTTTAGGTCAAGCAGTAACGTATGTATTGGTTTAGGTTTGTCGTTGTACAATTAAATAGTTACTTAGTTCATGACATATGTATGTTAGCTTTAATTAAATGTAAAAAACGTTATTTACGTTTAAAGCATATACTTCGAATGGGTTGTATATAAAAACTTAGTTTTCTGTGTGATGTTTATCGCAAAATGAATACTCGAGAGGTGGCCACATTGAATCAATAGATCAACTAGACAAAAGGTCTGAGGGATGGAGGTGGGTGTTGGTTGATTCGATATTACTGATTTACTGAATTTAGATGCGTTTAAATCAGTAAAACTATGTACCATCTACTGATATTTTATTCAAAGAACGTCTATTTTATGTTTATGTTTGGTTAAATTTGTTCATGTTTTACAGTATATCATTGGTCTGTACGATAATTAGACAGGGTTATGGTATTAAAATTTTGTAAATATACTTGTTAAATGTAAAATTTACGTTAATTTGTTAGAGATATGCTTGCTAAAGTATGAATAGGTTACTTTTGTACGCATGCTAAGTTCTTCTGGTTTTTAAGTGTGGAACTTGTTAGTTTAGTAGTTTATTCGTCGTAAGTGTGTAGGTTTAGTTCCCACCCCTTGGTACAACTACTATCTTAGTTCTGTCACTGCTTGTTAGGCTTTATACATGTGAAACACAATGTCCTGACGTTTAGCATTACTATTCGTTGGTTCAGTATATAATAAAGAACTTATTTTTGCTTACTTGTTATTGGTTGTTGTTGTTGTCGAAATCTACGAGAACTAATATACCCTTTTGAACTGATATGTTCGTTCGTATGTCGTATTCTAGTTTCGGTTGGTAAAGAGCCTTGTTGTGAAAAGCAGAAGAATCTCATTACATTAAGGGATGTTTATACACTCTATTTTCTTCAGTAGGATAGTTTTCGCAGTGCTGATACGGAGACATGCTCATCGCAATCTCGACGCTCGCTTGTTGTTGATATCTTAACGAGGAGTTTCGTTATTCCACAACGATTGTGTCATTTATATTTAATCGTAAACGAAATGGCGACTGCTACATGCTTGTATTTCCTGCCACGAGGGTCACCAATATAATACCGCGTACTTGCATCACTCTAGGCACAATGCGTCCTAACGATAAAGTCACTTTTTCGTCTTGATGTTGGGTATCTTTCTGGAAAGGGGGACGAGTCTAGAAAGAGATAAGCCTAACTTTACTTTGTTCGTCTTTTACTCGTTACGGATATTCATTGATTGCGTTAGATAAGGTTATCGATAAATTTTGAGTAAATTTTTACTATGTTTATGTAAAATCCCGCGTATGTTCCGCGTATTTGACAAGTTAGTTAATGGTAGCTGTTTATGGTCGGTGTTGGTTGTTGTGTGTGCTTAGTTACGTTATGTTACATATAGTTTAGGCTTTACAGAGAGTCCAAAAAACTTTACTTTGTTTGTCTTTACCCATTAGCGTATTCATCGCCACCCTTACCCCCAGTAAGTTGTGTTACATTTTTTCTTGTTAAATATTCACTATGTTAATGTACAAAGTTTACATTGTTCAGGTGGAGATATGTTTGATAACAGTGCGACATGATTATGTTTTTGGGCAGCCAATGTTAAGTTACTATTTACTGTTGATAAGGTTGGACCCCTTTGTTAATGTTAGCAGTTTATTCTTGCTTAAGATGTGTCAGGTTTGTCGTTGTATAATTATATTCTTAGTTTAGCAATGTTACTGTTGGCGTTATTAATGTGAAAAGTTTTGTTACGTTAGCATCTTTCATTGATCAGTATGATAATGCATAATTACAACAGGTTATCGGTAAATTTTTTGTTAAATATTACCATGTTAATGTAAATTACAACTCCTGTTGGAGATATGTTTGATAAAGTGCGACTGAATTATGTTTTTGTGAGCCTTGTTAGTTACTTTTAACTGTTGATAAGTTGGATCTATTGGTTAATGTAGCAGTTTATTCTCTGCTTAGATGTGTCAGGTTCTGGTCGTTGCTATATTCTACTATTCTTGTCCGTCTAAACAGATGTTATGTTGGCTTTGATTAATGTGAAACAGTTTGTTTACGTCTGCATACTCTTCGCGCTGGGTCTGTATGATTAATTCTACAACAAGGTTCTGGTAAATTTTTGTTAAATATTACCATGTTAATGTAAAATTCAACATTGTTATGTTAGAGACAGCCTTCGCCAAGTGTCCGAATAGTTACGGTTTTTGGTGTTATGTTAGATTACTTTCTTTTCTTGTTGATATACGTTATGGAACCTCTGCCTTAATGTTAGCAGCGTTTATTCTTGCAAGATGGTCAGGCTTCCTGTCGTTGTATATTTATATTCTTATGTTCTGCGTACATGTCTTTACGCTGGGCTTTATTAATCTGAAAATTTGTCTCCCGTTAGCCAACTTTTGCCTTCTGCTATGATAATTAGACAAGGTTATGGGTAAATTTTTGCTAAAATGGCCCCGTGTTAATGCTAAAGTATAAATTGCTTATGTGAAGCAGACATGCTGACAAAAAGTGTGAATAGGTTACGTTTTGTTATATTGTTATGTTAGTTACTTACTGTTGTTAAGGCTGTGGAACTTTGTTAACGTAACAGCTTATTTATTCATGTTTTAAGCGTGGTCAGTTCTGTCCTTGTGCGTTAATTGACAATAGTTTATAATGATGCTAAGACTAAGCTTATATAATGTGAAAACTTTTGTTTTTATGTTATGTTTATCCCTAGTGATACTCGAAATTTGACTATGGATCAATAGATCACAACTGAGACAGGAGGTGGGATGGATGGTAGTTTGATTGTACTGAATTTACTGCATTTAGGGTATGTACAAACGTTGCAATTTTAGTAAAAATTTACTCATTGCCTATGACGATTCAATAGATCAATAAATCACAACTGGTCACGAGGGTAGGTGCTAGGGGTTGATCTTACTGATTTACTGATTTAGGGTATGTAAAAATGACAATTTAGTAAAAATTGACCTTAATCAATAGATCAATAGATCATGATGGACAGATATGCAGGTTGGGTGGCGCTTGAT
>JABUQX010033631.1:15000-22500 GCA_015478945.1 Trachelipus rathkii
ATCTTAATATGTATCCAATCATACTATCATACTTATTTATTAGTATAACTATCTTTATATCGGTGATATTTGGTACTCATACACACCACCACACTTCCTGCTCATCGATCCAATACTCGAATTTGTTCCGATGCGGTAAACTGTTAAAAAAAAAAAAAAAAAAAAAAAAGAAATACGATAACATAAACCTAACAATAGCTACAGCGAAAAGGAATACATTTTGGAATCCTTGTTAAAATTCTTAGTTAGTAAATGTAAAAAATAAATAAATAAATAAATAAAAATAAATATTGGCTAGTTTTTTTAGAGCTAATGTATATACTATATATATTATAATATATACTATTATTCATACATATATATATACGTTAACTTACTCTATATGAATGGAACTGAGAATTATAATATATACATTCATACTATACGACATATATACTTATCACATTATATCTAAATATTACTCGCCATATCAGTTATATGACGAATAATACGTACTATATCTATACTGAAACATATGCTGGCACTAAGTTATCTACACGGGCATCGTAGCGTCGTCTCTCGAGCCCGACGGGGAACCAGGTGGGGACGCTTTTCCTACCTACCTCACGTAGAGGAAGAGCGGGCGGCGACACCTTTCGCGACACCCAATGTACATACCAAAAGAGCGGGCGAGTTCCTCGGTAACCCCTCCCCGTGAGGGGGGAATGATATAGATCCTCACCTCCGTAGCCTCCCCGAGAAGGACCGAGAGACCCCGAACCTTCCTTGCCATTCGGTTCATGGTATACCCTTTGGCCTGTATTCTTTAGATTTAAAAAAACATAACATATAACAAGCACCCTCCAGCAACAATTACAACCCATCTACAAAAGTCTCATATACCTATTCTCCATCTCACCAGCAGTAACCAAATTAAAGGTCTCAAATAGGCATCTCTAATCATATTACGTATAATTATTAACAACAATTTTTTTTTTTTTTTACATTTTCCTATTGGTTGTAAAATGTTACCAGGATTTCAAAAATGTGTTCCTTTTCGCTGTAGCTATATTGTAGTTTCTGAGATATATATTTTTTTGGTTTTTTTTTTTTATTCTTACATTTTCCGCACTAAACAATATATTTGACATATCTACAAATGTATTCAGTTTTCATGGAGCTATTGTAGTTTTTGAGCATATGAGCTGTGGCCTTTCAAACCAAATTTCGACGCCTGTAGAACTTGATGCTTTCATGAAAACCTGACGTCTACCCATAGAGGCCTGCACAGCAATATTAAAAAGCGAAAGAAGATTGCAGCCTCCGCCCTAATTGCCGCTGAATCTGGTTGTCGCCACTTAGTGCTCGCAAGTGAAAAAAATATTATATATCAGAACCCTTACTTCTTTACTGCTTTTATCTACCAATTATCGCATAAACACCTCTTCTTCTGCCTATTTAGCCGGCAAATCCAACTCGATATCATTCTCTCAGGACATGTCACCTCGCCCCCGCCATTAGTATTCGTTATCCTCGTCAGTTTGCACGACACACGTTCTACACGACAACTTTTACCATGCAGCTGGTACTACTCATAATCAACTCGGAAGCCTATTGAACTCGCTATAATCATTATAATAGCTACGTATACGACGTTATTACTCAACCTATATATAATCATATATATAATATAGATAATCACTACCATACTCACTTTGCATATATTGTTTAACTATATTATTATATATATATCTATACTCATACTCATAATTAATATACTTTCACATATACAATTATCCGTCCTATTCATACGTATATACAGGCTACCTTAACCAGTAGCCACTTTCCTCCTCTCACCTTACTCACTTTTTTTTCCATTCTTGATCGTGATCATACTATTACTATTAAGAACCCACGATTACTCATCCGGGCCGCTAATATGTTATTTCACTATTCAGACCGATATCTTTCCGAGAGATGACTATCTCTTCCGTGACTATAATGAAGGACTATCTAACGTCCCCTCATACCTACTAGTGCCCTCGCCGAGCACAGCATGTAGCCCCTGAAACTCACTCTAGCGCCCCCGACTCCCCACACGCACACACATCCGTAATCCTATACTCTCACAGCAACATGCATCTCCAAACCTAATCTATCGGCCAGAATGCCACCCTTTCGCTCCCCACTCCTGCAAACCCCTCCGGAGAAACCCCATCTCAGAATCCCACCCGGCTCGACACCAGTAAGGAACATGCGTGAATATGCCCTTCGGCGAAAATGAAACCCCGCCCAGACTCTTTTTCTCTCTCTCTCTCTCCTCTCTCTCGCTCTCTCCTCTTCTCTCTCTCTCTCTCGTCTCTCTCTCTCTCTCTCTCTCTCTTCCTCCTCCTCTCTCCTCTCTCTAAATGGACGTAATAATAAATAAAGGAAAATTGAGATAATAAAATAACGAATAATAAATAAATAATCAAGCCAATAAGATAAATATAATTAATTTATCTGATAATAACAAATGAATGGTGTTTTTAAAGAAATAGTAACTTTTTATCAACTATATATATTAATATATGCTATATTATATATTATTATATTATATAGATATATAGTACTATATATTATATAATATATATATATATAGTATTATTATTATAGATATATATATATGAATATACTTATATATATAATATTATATAGTATTATATATATATAATATATAATAACCTCCATATATATATATATATATATATATATCATCATATTATAACTATGATATCATAGTATTATATATATTCATATATTCAGTAGAAATATATTTAACGATAATTTTGATTATGTAGGCTCAAGAGTCCATTTTTAACGACACAGACGCTGCGCAATCTTATATATAAAACAAAAATTTTACTTCGGTCTCATACATCGGGCAGGCCCATCTTATATATATCACAATTTAGGTCGGGTGGAAAGAAAAACACACAGAACGCCCCGATTATCACCAAGCATAACTGGTTAGCCACTAGGAGCCTCAAGTAACATAAAACGATCCGAGTCCTGTGCATTGACAAACACGTTGGGGAGCAAGCCAAAGAAACGTCAACAGACAAGGACAGAATAGGACCAGGCTTCTTATCCCCCGCGCACCCGTCCGTCTCCTACCGATTAGTCCCATTCATTCGGAGGGCTTGACGGTTTTATGAGGTAGGTTCTAATTTACTTTTACGCATCTGTCTTCATTTTCTTCATTCTTCTTTCTGTCTTTCCTTCTCTTTCTCCTCATCTCTGTTCTTCTCTCTCTCCTCTCTCTCTCTCATGCGTTCTTCCTCTTCCTCAATCCGTGCTCTCTCCTCTCTCTCTCTCTCTCTCTCTCTCTCTCTTCGACCTTCATTTTTGTCATTTCTTCTTCTCTTAAACATAACATTTTACAATATAGCTATAAACCTCTTCCGTTCCTTCAACTCATAATAATAACACAATATATCAATAATAAAATTAATACATCAATAATATAATATATCAATACAATAATCACATTAATCATATAATACATCATTATAATAATAATCAAGAACTTTCCAAAGGGACGTCGCTTTTCATCAGCTGAATCGGCAAGCTCCGCAGTTAGCCCACCGCGCGCTGGCGCGGAGGTAGGCAATGCGATCGGCAGTCGGTAGTCGGCACCAGTCGCGACCACACACACCTTACCTCCAGAAAGTTATGGATCACTCCCCGTGAAAGAATCCATAATTTTCTTCGATTTCACCCTGACAAAAACACTCAGTCGACATAACTAATTACATGAATAATAAATCAATAAATATAATTAATACTAATAACAAATAATAATTAATTTTAGATAAAAATATATAACTAATAAAATAACCTGAAACAGCATTAATTAGATCAAAAAACAACAGTGTTCCTTTATCAAGCTTAACGTGGAATAAGGACACTGCAGAAACGATGGATTCCTGAAGTTGTCTTTGAACCTGCCCCCAAGCTAACACTTACTATAATATATATCTAAATATTATATATTCATATATATATATCATATATATTAGCTTACTATATATATATATATTCATATATTTAATATTTTATTACGCTAATTTTCTCTTTTAAACGCTTTCATATTGATATCGTCAATGAGCGGCCGCTTTATAATATATCCTATATTAACTTATACTCATATATACTTTATATCGATATATATATATTATATATACTACTATTACTAATGATGGGCAGAGGTCACAGGGCTACCTAATTCCACAAGGGTTGGGGGGGGAATTCCAGAGACAGATCCAATTAAAAGGGCGACATGTTCCGCTACATGGCGTTTGAAAGTGTGCAAGTGAAAGTTAGTTGGGAAAATAGATAAAGGAAGATTGTTCCAGACTTTACGAGGGGAGTACATGTAAGATTGAGCATAACAATTAAGTCCGAGGTCAAAGAGTTGGATAGAGAAAGGATGAGGCTGCAAAAAGGGCGTGTCGCACGAACAATTCTCAGTGGAGGAGGTATGCGACTGGAGTTCAGAAGAGTAGTGTCCTTTGTAATAGCGATAGAATAAAGAGAGAGCAAGGCAGTAATTCGTCGGATAGGAAGAGTCTGGACAGAATTAGTGGGAGCGAGAGAGTTAATATGACGAGAAGCCCTAAACTCCACATTTTCAAGAAGAGCTGTGTGAGTGGAACCACCTCAGATATTTAGAGGTTTGTTAAGAAAGAGAAGTAATGTGATCTTTCCAATTAAGGTTGCGAGAAAAAGAAACACCAAGAGTATTAAGGGCAGACGAAGTTTTGAATAGTCTGCTTTCGAAGATGTTATGGTTGTGTGGAAGATAACGTCGAGTAAAAAGATGAAGGAACTGAGCTTTTAGGTATTGAAAGCAACCTTGGACTTCATAGCCGTCCCCCTAGCTTGAGCTAGTTGTTGCTGGAAGGGACATCTGTCAAAATTAAAGGAGTAATGAAGGGTTGAGTCGTCGGCATAGGAGTGGATAGGTGATGAAGTAATAGGGAGAAAGTCATTAATGAAAAGTAGAGAGTTGGGGGTAGACAGAACACTGAGGAACACCACTATTTTTAAATTTAAAGAATAAACGGTGGCAGTCTACAACAGCTGCTTAAGAACGACCGGAAAGGATATTAGAGAGAAGGATTGGTACTGAAAGAGGAAAGTTTAAAAATCAAAGCTTTGTCCCAGACTCTATCGAAGTCTTTCGATATGTTCAGCGTCAAAGCGAAAGATCAACTGAAATGCCGAAGGAAGAGAATCAGAAAGAAGAGAAAGAAGTCACCAGTAGAACGTTTTTTACGAAAGCCATACTGTTGATAAAGGATAAGATTAAAAGAATTGTGGTGCTTCCAAATCCTTCTGTTAAGGAGAGATTCGAAAACTTTAGAAAGAATAGAAGTTAATGGGATAGGACGATAGTTGGAGAGTTGAGAGGGGCCCCCTTATCTCGGCACATGCTGAATTAGCCCAAGTTTTTAGCAAGAAGCGAAGGTGGTGGGAGTAGAAAGGCAGCGACGGAATACTTTACCAAGGCAGGGTGCAAGCTGGGAAGCACAAGTTTTGAGAGCCACAAGAGGAATACCATCAGGACCGTACGCCTTCTTAGTGTTAAGCTCGGTGAGATCAGAAATAACATCTTTAGAAGAAATTATAATACTAAAGAGAGTGTCCAATTTTCATCCCCCATAAAAATGGACATAAATTCTCAATTTTCAGGCAATTTTGATGGGGAAAAAGCGACGTCTAAAACGTCGTTTTCGTGTGTTTTTCTGTGTCTGTAGTCATTGTTTTGGCATTTTCTTTTTCAAAACCTGTTTTTGAAATTTTTAGCTTCAACTCCTACAATTTTATTTTCAAAATGACTTCAAACTTGAAATATGCATAGATTGGTCTATTACCTACAAAATGCACGAAATAGTTTTTCGATTTTTTGAAATTTGTGCTCAGCAATGTTAAAATTCAAGACCAACTTTTTTTGGTTTTTAAAATGAAAAATTGCGATAATTTTTTTTCTGCTCATGCGATCTGGATGAAATTTCCAGAGCATATGTAGTCGAGGGAGATGCACATTTTTTACTTAGATAATATAATTTCTTCATATATGCATTACTTTTGAATTCGTTCTTGGAACAAATTTTAAAAATTTTTTTTGGGGAAATTATAAAAAATTTCTTTTGAGTATGCAAAAAATTATCTAAGTAAAAAGATGTATCTCGCCCAACTATACAAGCCCTGAAAATTTGATATTGATCGGACAAGTAGAAAAGACATCAATATTTCACTTTTCAAAAAAAAGTTTTTTTTCGGAAAAGTAAAATATTGATACATTTTATTTTCTACTTGTCCGATCAACATCAAATTTTCAGAGCTTATATAGTCGGGCAAGAAGTATCTTTTTTACTTAGATAATTTTTTTTGTATACTCAAAAGAAAATTTTAAAAAACTTCAAATTTTTTTTTTTTTTTTTTTTAAAATTTTTTCCAAGAACAAATCCAAAACTACTGCATATACAAAGAAATTATCTAAGTAAATAATGTGCATCTCCCTCGACTACATAAGCTCTGAAAATTTCATCCAGATCGATCGCATGACCAGAAAAAAATTATCGAAATTTTTCATTTTAAAAATCAAAAAAGTGAGTTTTGAATTTTGACATTGTAGGTAATGGACCCATCTATGCATATTTCAAGTTTGAAGTCATTTCGAAAAACATTGTAGGAGTTGAAGTAAAAAATGTCAAAAACATAGGTTTTGAAATAATGAAAATACCAAAACAATGACTACACACAGAAAAACACTCAAAATCAACGTTTCAGACGTCAGAAAAAGCTATGGTTTGCTTTTTCAAAACTGCCTGAAAATTAAGAATTTTATGTTTATTCTTAGGTTGGGGCTAAAATGGGGTGCTACTGGCTCTAATTTTAGACCCTGCCATTTATTAAGCATAAATGAGCTCTGGCAAACTGGCTTCCAGCACACACACACACGCACGAACATATATATATATATATATATATATATATATATATATATATATATATTATATATATATTTATATATATATATATATATTATTATATATATATATAATATATATATATATCATATACTAATACTATATATATATATATATTATATATAGTGTGTGTGTGAACAATTTTAAATTTTAACCTTTTTTTTCTGTGGTTTTTCTTTTGGCGTGGTTGTGTGTGCATGTGTGATGGCAGATTTGCGCAGGCGCGGGCTTTCTATCGACTTTACCAACATCCGCGGCTTACACTCTAACTCTGAATCCGTGGAATACCACCTCTCTAACTCTAACCCTAATCTTTTGCTCTTGTCCGAGACACAAATGGCTAAGAATTCACCTTCTAACTCATTTAATATATTCCACTATAACTTATTTCATAATTTCCGTCTAAAGGGTGGAGTATGTGTAAACATAAGCACTCCTTTCACACGTCTCGAGAATCTCGAATCTCCGAACTTCGATGTTTTGT
>JABUQX010033631.1:27500-35000 GCA_015478945.1 Trachelipus rathkii
AAAGATCAGGAAACAGCTGTATAAATACTTCACCAAGCAAGAGGATCTTCGTTATAAGAAATGCATTTCTCTTTTGGCGTATTGGGCGGCAAAATTTTGATGCCTGATTAGACAGCTGTTCATCATCATTATTCCTCGAATGTAGAATTACATTCATGGTGACAGTGGTACTTGTGGATAGTTTTGAAACAACGTGTGATGTTCTTTGTTTTCTTTAAACTATTTCAGACGTATTTTTGAACACCTTCACATTTTCGGCAGACATTGACTTAAACTCTCTTCGTAAGAAATTAAAAATTTTTATTTTGTATTTACTACCTTTATATATATATATATATATATATATATATATATATATATATATATATATATATATATATATATATATATAATATATATATATATATATATATATATATATATATATATATATATATATATATATATATATATATATATATATATATAATGAGTTCACGTTTGGTTCAGTGGGTTAAGGCGAGCGTTTGGCTCGCCTTAAGAACAGGACTCCCTCTCAGTATGGGTTCGAGTTCTCGTTCGGCCACGTGAACGGACACAAAAAAATTGTCGTTAGTAGGAGATTTTCTGCAATATTTACGTATTGCAGTTTACGGCATAGTGTATTACACTAATCTCAATAACACACTTCACTACAACCATAGCCAACACATTACAACAGAACAGTTTATTCAACAAAGACCAAAATCACTCTTTTCATGCTTCTCGCATTGGAAAAGCCGCGTACTAGGATGCGAACCCACGCCTTACGGTGGCAAGCATTCCGACTACGTTGCGCTGAAGCAGGGCCTGCTATCGGGCCTAAATATTCCTGCACCTTCCACTTGGTCAGAAACCATACAAATACTTTCCCTGACCAATTACCTCGGGATTAAGAGGCTATGTGGTAATAATAAATAAATAAATAAATAATATATATATATATATATATATATATATATATATATATATATATATATATATATATATATATATATATATATATATATATATATTATCAATATAGTATTTAAATTTCCTTTTTAACAGGCTTATCCCCTATGCAGGGGGTTACACAGGGGGACCACAGGAAATCGAACTTTAAGGCCGGCTATCCCAAACCAGCGCCACCAACGTGTTCGAAGTCGTTTTAATTCTTGGCCCCAGGTAGATAAAACTCCAACTGCTACGCGGAGGATTTGAACCAGCATCCTCTCGTATGAGAGGCGGCGACTCAATCTCCTGCGCCACGAGGTTGTATTTAATTTCCAAAAACGTAGCTGTGAAATCGAACTTTTTGTCAATTTTACTAAATATAGTCGCTCTCATCATCTATATTCCTTGACTGAGGATACGAATACTCTCATCAAGTAGTTACAGGAGGAATGACGACCTCTTACTGATAACGAGTTTCCGCTGATTATCTTGGTGATATCTTCGAAGGGTGATACAGTTGGTTAGAATAGAATTGTAACGTGATGTTAATGTTAATTTTATCATTAAAAGGGCCAAACAAGCAGATCCAATAAGTTTTTGCAATCTTGTAATAATTTGAGGAGTGCTGTTCTAGCGCGTGGTAATCATGTATTACTTAAAGTTGTGGAACAAGGTCGAATGGTTAAAGTGCGCGGTAATTGACTACATTTAAAGAGAACTTTAATAATTCATATTTGATATGCGAAGTCATTTTTAATGATAAGGTGAAGTCAATGACTCACGCAGTTTGTTATTCATTTCAGAAAGCAACAGAACTTTCTTTACATTGGCACGGGCATCTGTCATGACACGGTGAACATCATCTATCTAGATATAGGTTCCACTTCGCCAACATTCTATTAAATACGTTACTAAGATATTCACCCCTGTGACGTTCAGGGAACAACATATTTTTGGTTTTTTGAAGTCCTGGTCTGTGGCATCACAAAAAAACAACTAATTGAGAATTCGATCATTCATCTGTGAAGAAAACTAACTAAAATGATTATTTTGAAAGGTTATTATTCTGAAATTTTGTTTTAAAACCGTATCTTTCATTAGTCTTACAAAGCCAACAAGAGAGTCCTGTGTGCTTTTTCGCTTTTAGGATCCCATATCTTTTAATTTTCTATACAAGTTTCAACTGCAACCTGCTTCATTCTTGAAGTTGGTGTTAGAGATTCTTTCCCCTTTTCCTTGCTTACATTTTATATATTCTTAATCGTGTTGCTGCTTAAGACGTCTTTTTTTTTATTTTTAAAACACATAATCGTTCTTCCTTTCCGATACGATTCAAAAGCTTACACTTTGAAACGTCATTGGATACAATGTTAACGTAATCTCAAACGACATTGGATGAGAACGCCATTACTCAATTGTTTCATTAGTTTCGCGAAAAGTTGATCTCGAACGCGACCGTATATATTCACACCTACAAGTCTATCAATATATTTAAGCCCGCCAATTGTCAAGACTTCGAGAATGACTCAAGTTACTCAACGACCTCGAGTTGGTATATGTTAACCCAGAATTCTAATCAACTAATCACAAAATATTTTAACCTGTCTTAGCGGACCATTTCATATTCGCATTGTAGCAGATTTACGTTAAATAAACCTACAAAATCTGAAATTAATTAGTCGTGAGGCTGTCTTCCAGAATCTCCAAGTGAGAAAGATAGCGAATAATTTTTATGCAAATAGTGCAAGCAAACTTTCTACACAATATATTAGAAATGCATCTTTCTACAAAAGTAAAAAAAAAGATAATTATAATAGTAATAAAATAAGGATAAAGCTATTTTATATAATATATATAATATATTATATATATATATATATTTACTATATATATATTAGTATATAGTATATTTATATATATATAATTTATATATATATATATTTAATATATATATATATATATATATATATATAACAAAAAAATCCTCACTGTTAGCCAAAACACTTTCAATATAACTTAAAATACAAGTAAAGAAGCAATTTGGTTAATTTAATATAGAATAATAGAATACACGCACTAAAGAAATGCTATAATATAGTGAATTCCATTCTTCTTTTTGTGTAGCAACCCCCTTTGTAAACATAAAACAAATCTCGCGACGAGAAATCATTCAAAGATCCAAGAATTCATTCTGTATTTTATCAGGGATGCAGCCTACATTCATGAAAGTACCGCTGAAATCCCATTTTAAGGAATTTTAGGTCCCCGGCAATCTCCTTCAAATTCTCATCCAGTTTACCTTCAGATTCCTCTATCACGCTGCAGAATTTTTCAAACATGACAATGTTTCCAAGATTTATTTTCCGACACCAGCTTTGCTGCTTGGATACAAAAGTGATTGAAGATAGTTTTGAAATTGTATAATGGGAGTTTACTTTCCCTGGAGCTTCAGGTTCAGTTTATTATGCTGGTCTAAAAAAATGTCTGCCTAGTAAGCAACTCTATTCCTTCAAGCTTCATCATTAAAGTAAGCCACTAGGTAATCTTTCCATTGGACTTCCAAGAATAAATTTACTTCATCATTTTTAAGTCAAAGACACGGTTAACAGAATTTCCTTTCGACAGCTAGTGTGCAGTAGTGTAGAAATGTTGTCGATTGGGTTTTTGAGTTAAAAGATAAAATCAAGTTGTTCCTTGAAGTCTTTTAATGATAAAGCTTAGAAGAAAAGAATTGCTTGCTAGGCAAACATTTTAGACTAACAAAATAAGCTGAACCTGAAACTGCAGGGAAAGGAAACTCTCAAAATCCCAATTTCAAGACCATCTTCAGTCATTTGTTGTATTCAAGCGGCAAAATTGGCCTCGGAAGGTAAATCTTGGAAACATTGTCATGCTTGAAAAACTCTGCAGTTAGTAGAGGAAGGTGAAATGGATGAGAACTTTAAGGAGATTACTGGGCACCTAGAATCCCTTAAAAAGTCGAAAGGAAAAGAACCTCATTATCAGAATTCATGTCTTTACAGAGTTCTTTATACATAGGTGTTGAAGGCCCCAGAATTGATGTAATTCACAACTTTAATAAGTTATTCAAGTACTTCTTGAGAGTTGAAAGACTCGCTGGCAAGAGCATAATTGTAAAACATGTTTGGGGAGCAAGTTCCGTTCCTTTTGACTGAAAGCCCGACTTTGAACCTGGCAAAGATGGTGTTTCATCTGTACAAACCTTACAGACATTTTCCCACTGTAATACTTCAGTTTCAAAAAAGTTAATTATATCTTCAATTTGTAGTTTGAAGAGCACTACAAAAAAGGAGCTCTGCTTTGGTGTCATTTGCATGTATATATTTAAAGCAGACAAGAAACTGAATATGAATTTATGTCCGTTGATTCATCAACTTGAAAGGAAAATAACAGATAAACTTTGATTTATTCAGTACTTGCTCTTACACGTTTAAGGAAACATCTTAAATGCGCCTCTGAATTGTATTGTTGGACAGGGATGTCTGTCACATCTTTATCTCACTGGCTCCCCCCAAAATTATCTTCAGTCTTCAACATGCGTTTTTTTTTTTTTTTTTACAACCTCCAATTTAAAAAAAAAAAAGGGGGGGATGGTGTAACAGGTGGTTTTGGGGTGTCGGGAGAAGAAAATGGGAAGAAGGTGATTGATAGGATGTTTGAACTGCGAATGTGCTACATTGTTGACAACTTCTTGTTGATCAAGTCTCAGATGTTTGAGACCAGCTTCAAGGTGTCGAAAGAAGTCCAAATCCTTTTATGCATTTTGTGAATGCTTTGTCTCAAAGTGACACTCGTTAATCAATTTCTTTGAAAAAATAATAATAATAAAAAATAAATATTTTTTCTATAAAAGGTGAAGTTGGTAGCTGGGTTGGGGTCCCGCTACCACTTATTTATGCCATATGCTCATGCATTCCTCGACTTTCTGGTGCATGTTTGCCAACCCTACCCAAAGTTCTGGGGAACCAGGACAGCCGATCATAAGAAAAGGAAAGGTTGCTGGACTATTTCATCACCCTGTTTTTGGGGGAGGGAGGGAGGGGTGTTCCTTATTTTTCGATAGTTTGAATAACGCAAATAAAATTAATGCGGTTATTTAAAACATAAAATATTACCTGTGATGTTGTCCAGGAGATATTTGATTCCATTTTTTGCCTTGGAAAGATTTCAGTAAAACGGGTTGGAATTTCATGTTAATATCTTCGTCACCTGTGATATATATATATATATATATATATATATATATATATATATATATATATATATATATATATATATATATATATATATAATTTATATATATATATATATATATATGATAAAAATGCTAAATATATATATATATATATATATATATATATTTCTTTCTTTCTTCACCTACCTTATTTTCCCAAGATTGGGAGTAAGGAGCGCTACAAGCATCGGAAAAGAAAAGCAGTAGGAGTATGACAAATGTCGAAAAGAAAGCAGAGCCTTACCGCCCCCTCTGTACCATTAATTAGTGAAAGCTCGTCACAGACAGAAAATCCACCCTAAAGCTTCATGGGACCGCGACGGACCCTCACTATGGTAAATCGTCAATGTAAGGGTTCATCCCCTGGCCCAGGTGGGCCACAACCATGCCCCCATACAAAACCCCGCCATTCTCTCCTATCATGCACCTTTATTCTCGCCTCTGCCAAACACACATTTCTCTCCTTCAGACATTCGTTCACCGACTCAATCCACTTTCTCTTCGGTCTCCCAGCCGGTCGGTTCACACTCTCCACTATATATATATATATATATATATATATATATATACTCTCAGATATATAACATATATACATATATATATATATATATATATATATATATATATATATATATATATATATATATATATATATATATATATATATATACTATATATATATATGTATATATATATATATATAATATATATATATATATATATATATATATATATATATATATATATATATATATATATATATATATATATATATATATATATATATACAGGGTGATTCAATAATAGACTGACAAACTTGGAGGGGAGATTCCCCACACGAAATGTAGCAAAAATGATTCTATGCATATACACCTTTAAACGTTAGGATTAGGAGATACAACGGTTTGAAAGTACGGTCCGAAAGGTACCAGATTTGGCCTTCATACGCACACTTTTCACGAATGGACTACGTTGTGAGTGAAAGACTCTCAGGATGGAAGTGTTTGATGTATAGAAATGGTTTACACACCTGGTGAGCGGTTTATGGGGTTTGAATATGTCCACTGTAAAGGTTGCCAGATTGAGTGCATCACCTCGGGAGAGTTTGTTTCATTTTGTGGCACCAACGTAGGTTGTGAAGCTACAGGCCATAATGAGACACAATATTCCAGTGTAATATTGTTCACATTACAAGTAATAATAATAATAATAATAATAATAATAAAAAAAAAAAAAAAAATAATAATAATAATAATAATATCAATAAAAATAATAATAATAATAATAATAATAATAATAATAATAATAATAATAATAATAATAATAATAATAATAATACGTTTACAATTATTACTAACTTACTACTACTTCTACTTATAATAATTTTAATACTAAGGATAATAGTGGTATTCATAATGCTAATAATATCGTCATCAGAATAAATATCGGTTGTATCCATACCGTTACAAAATCTGTAAATCTCAGACATACCACGCGCATGACATTTCCGTCGTACGCCTGGCAACGCTGAAGCATAATCGAGGTCACAGCCATAACGTATTATTGAAACTCTAGGTTAATGTGAAGTGTAGTAAGACGCAGAATTCTGTCCACGTATTTCTCCGAAGACCATGGTGTATTCGTTTCAAGAACAGGCGGAAATGATATTTACGTATGGAAGAGCTAACGGCAACGCTAGGGAGGCCGCACGATTGTATCGGGATACATACCCAGGTCGAAGACAGCCAGTTCATACAACGTTCACTAGTATTTATCGACGATTGTGCGAGACCGGCGATTTGCAACCTGTTACCGCCAATCGAGGACGACAACGTGTGGTGCGTACACCTGCAACAGAAGAACGTATTCTGCGCGAGGTTGCAAGAGACCCCGCTGTCAGCACGAGATGTGTTGCCCACCACACCCGTGTGTCACAAAGCACTGTGTGGAGGACTTTACACGATAATGACTTGTATCCATACCATCTACAGCGGGTGCAGTGTCTATCACCTACCGATTTTCAACCTCGCTTTGCCTTTTGTCGATGGTTCCAGCAGCGTTCTATAGATAATGAGTTTATGTCGCAAATACTCTTCACAGATGAGGCTACCTTCGGTACAGATGGTATTACAAATTTTCATAACACCCACCTATGGTCTGCGGCGAATCCACATGGAGCTGTGCAATCAAGGCATCAGCGTCAGTTTCGCATCAATTTATGGGCAGGAATCCTTGGGGAGCATCTTATCGGTCCATATGTCCTTCCTTCTCGCCTGAATAGCCAAAACTAT
>JABUQX010033631.1:40000-55000 GCA_015478945.1 Trachelipus rathkii
ATTTCCCACTGAGGACTGTCCTCACTCATAACCATAACCTTGCTCTTATCTACGTTTGCTCAAACCCTCATGCTACACCACCACCAACAAATCTTATAAATGCCTCTAAAACTCTCTTCCAGATTCATACACAAAACCCAAATGTCACATATAATAGGTAGGGGCACCCTCGCTCATCTCATTTCTCCATCCATTCCTAGCTTTTCTTTTATATGCCACCCCCACCTCTAATTCTTTCATAACCCCATCCATATACAAATTAACCAAGGAGAAATAACACAACCCTGCCTCACTCCGCTATTAATACTAAACCAATCACTTTTGACACCATTTATTCTTACACACGCCTCACTATCGTCATACATACTTTGATTCCATTCAGAAGCCTACCACCAACACCATATGTCACTAACACTTTCATAGAGCTTCCCTATTAACCCTATCATACGCCTGTTTGAAGTTCATAAACCTAAGTACAATTTATTCTTCTTCTCTCATTTTCTCAATCATTTGTTTTCAATGTAAAGATTTATCCACACATCCTCTACCACCCCTAAACGCACCTTGTTCTTCACCAATCAGTCCTTCAGTCACTCGACGCACTCTTTCAACCAAAATACCAACATATATCTTTCCTACAACACTCAATAAACTAATTCCCCTATAATTTCTACAGTTCCCTTTATCTCCCTTACCTTTATATAAGGGTACTATTACTGCTCTCCTCCAATCCCTTGGAACTATACCCTCCATAAACGCTTTATTACACAACTTCCAAATCCAATCAATCACGATCTCGCCTCCGTTTTTTATCATTTCACCAGTAATTTTATCTATACCTGCAGATTTACCATTCTTCAACTTTCCTTATCCCCAAAATACTTATTCCTTCTTGCACCATCAAACCCACACACATTCACTATCACCACTTCATTACTGCCAATATTATACAGATTTTCAAAGTGTTCTTTCCACACTCCCCTCCATTTCATCAGTTACAAAAGCACCATCCCTATTCATTATTCTAAGCAGGTTCCCCTTATTCGAATTCTTAACCTTTCGCGCTTAATATTCCCTTGTAAGTCCCCATTCATCCTCCTTCCAAACTGTTCATTTACCTCTTCTTTTCTTCTACGTTTGCACCTTTTGGTATTTCTCTTTTCCTCCTTATATAATTCCAAGCATCTTTCTTTTGAAACTTCATCATTTGCTTTTAGTACATTCAACCACGCTTCTTTTTTACTTTTAACCGCTTGCATCACCTCTTCATTCCACCACTCACTGTTAACATTCTTACTTCCTACTTTAGCACATCCACATACTTCTTTTGCACTGCTAACAATTGCTTCCTTTATTTGCTCCCAGATTTGTTCAGTTTCAACTTGTTCACATTCCACTGATTTACTTGCGAGCGCTCTTACATTCTTATCCTCATTACCTTGTTGACAGAAAAAAAAGAAGTCGCCCCATCAACAACAGCCGACATTGTGCGATTTGAAAGAAAGCTAGACATAAGTAAGCAAAGAGAAGGAGGAAACCCAAAGGAGGGAAGCTTGGAGAGCAGTGACGCGTGCCATACTCGGTCAAATGCTTTGTATATGTCAAGTGCCACCACGCAAGTCTCCCCGTAGTTCCTAAGAAAGTAAAACCATAAATCGGTTAGATAGCAAAGTATATCGCCAGTAGACCTAAAGCGTCGAAAGCCGTTTTCAGATGATCTAAGAAGTGAGAGTTGAGAAGGGTTTCAAAGATCTTAGATATAAAACAAGTGAGAGCTATAGGGCGATAGTTAGAGTTATCAGAGCGGCTTCCTTTTTTTGGAATAGGTTGGACATATGCGAGCTTCCAACACTGAGGGAAAGTGCTAGTATTGAGACATAGAGAGTATAGTTGATCGAGGGGCAGGGATAGCACGGAAGCACACTTCCTAAAAACTCGGGGAGGGATATCATCCGGGCCACCCACCTTCCTAACGTTCATAGATTTCAAGGGCACATGCACCGGATCAAATGTAATCACAGGCAAAGGCATAGGACACCTGAGAGGAGTAGGAAGAGGAATGCCAGAATCGTCCAGGGTTGAGTTTGAGGAAAATAGGAGTCCGAAGAGATTGTTTTCAGTTGGAGAATTAGCAACAGAATCATCAGATCGAATAAGGAGGAAAGGCAGATTTACAGAAGTTGCTAGAAGATATTTATAAGACCAGAAAAGATTTATTGTGAGTTATTGAACCAATTAGAGATCGCGCTCACAATCGAATCACAGATGCTGGACGGAAGGCCTCCCTGCAATGATTTATAGCTAAATGAAAATTAGCGAGAGTGATAGGAGAACGAGAATTTTTCCACCCCGATATGCCTGTTTCAAGCCTGAATGGCCAGAGAACAAGCACGATCGAACCATGGATTATGAGGAGAGAAAGATTTAGTTGAATAATGAACCTGCACATCCCATAAACGATTACAGCTCCTTCCTCATCTTTTAAATTTTTATACATCCATTATTATTCCTTACTGAGGTAGCCAATTTTTTATCATCTACAAACTTGGAAACCTTACATTTAAGTCCCTGATCTATATTTTTATACATATATAGGGACAACAACTCGACCTAAGAAATCGTTACGGACTACAAACATGTCTCCTCATTTCCATTAATAAATACTTTTCATTTTCATTGATTAACTATTATTATTTCAAAAAATTCCTTTTAACATGCTTTATCCCCTTTTCAGAGGGTAACACGGGGGGACTACAGGAAATCGAACTTTAAGGCCGGCTATCCCAAACCAGAGCCACCAACGTGTTCGCAGTCGTTTTAATTTTTGCCACCAGGAAGATAAAACTCCATTTGCTACTCGGAGGATTGAACCAGAATCCTCTCGCATGAGAGTCAACTAGTCAACCTCCTACGCCACAAGGCGTTATTATTATTATTATAATTATTATTATTAAGAGACTTAAGGAATCAAAAGTTTTGATCGCTTAAATAATTTCAGGGGGTTGAACCCCCTGACCCCCTGTCTACAGCCTTGCATATATATATATATATATATATATATATATATATATATATATATACAGATAGAGCAGATAGGGATATATATATATATATATATATATATATATATATATATATATACTCTATATTATATATACCGAGTATATATATATATATATATATATATATATATATATATATATATATATATATATATATATATATATATATATACCGATATATATATATATCATATATATATATATATATGATATATGATATATATATACGGTATATATAAGAGAGAAGGGAACGGATGATGCAGAGTAACCAAATGGAAAGGTTGTAAATGTAGGAAGGTTGCTGGTGCAATTAAATCATTGGTGAATGTAAAGGACTAAGTCTTGAGTGCGCTAGGGTCTTACGAGAGGGTTTTATTTTTTTATTGTATAGTAGTGAGACTATGGTCTGGAATAAGAGTATGAATCTAAAGTTCAATGTGGGCAGATGGACAATCTTAGGGGCATGCTAGGTGTAAGAAGAATAATGAGGAATGAACTTATTAGAGTTGTGTGGTGTGAAAAAGAAAAAGATAATGGAAGAATAAGCGAAAGTATGTTTGAGATAATTTTGGTGTGTAGGAAAAAAATGAATGATAGTCTGTTTTTAAGCTGGATGTATAGTGAGAATGTGTTGGGAACCAGAACCGGCTGGGGAGACCAAAGAGAAGAAAGTGGATTAGTCAGCGATGTCTGAGAGGAGAAAATGTGAGTTAGCAGAGGCGAGAATAAAGGTGCATAATAGGAGTGAATGGCGTGGTTTTGTATGGGGGCATGGTTGTGGCATGGTGTGGCCCACCTGGGCCCAAGGGATGAACCCACATTGACGTTTACCATAGTAGGGTCCGTCACGGTCCATGCAAAAGCTCTAGATTTCCTGTCTGTGACGAGTTCTCACTAATTAATGGTACAGAGGGGAGGGGTAAGGCTGGGCTTTACTTTCGACTTTTGTCATATTCTTCTACTGCTTTTCTTATCCGATGTATATCACACACCTTACCCAGTCTTGGGGCAAGGAAGATAAAGAAAGAAAGAATAAAGATAGAGAGAGAGAGAAAGAAATTTATAAAATATACTTTTTCAATTAATCATCGTCATCGTCAAAATTTACTATAATCGTCATCGTCAAAATTTCATCATCGTCCCATCACTAATATATATATATAATATATATATATATATGACAATATATATATATATATATATATATATATATATATATACTATACTATATATATCTCACTATATACTCTATATATACTCTTTACCATCAATTACCAAAACTATACTGTATATCTTACACGAACATACTTTAGGTAAGTAATCTCGAAGATATATATATATATATATATATATATATATATATATATATATATATATATATACATATATATATATATATATATATATATATATATATATATATATATATATATGCCAATCAGAAATTAGGGTAATATTGTCAACATCAAAAAACAAACAAATTGTAATGAAAAGTCACCTGTTCCATTTCGATTCCTAATATTTCTATTTGCAAATACTTCAGCTATACGTCCTAACTGTCCAGATTCTCCACAACCACATGTATATACATAACCGGATTGAGTTAAAAGTACTAAGTGATTATTTCCAGAAGAAATTTTGGTGACTGCAATTCCTTCCAATATCTGACGAGGTAGTTTCTAAAGTGTGCCTTGTTCAGTAAACCCGAGGGGTCCTGAAGTGTCCTTTTGAAAATATTAGACATTTGTTTTTCGTGTGTATATATATATATATATATATATATATATATATATATATATATATATATATATATATATATATATATATATATATATATATATATATATACAAACCACGTTAAATTTTTTCTTCCATATGTTTATGACTACAATAGATGACCACAAAATGAGTTATACCTGCCGATGATTAAAAGATTTTTTTTAACACAATATAAGATATTCTGACTCGAAGATTATAATATTTCGGTGACCGAATCATATTCATCAATGAATATGATAAAATTGTAAGCTATTTCAACACTCTTGAGACTGAAAACTCCTTTCTGCTAAGTACGATTTTTTAAATTTTTTTATATGTTCAATTCATTGTTAATTTGAAATGTAGTTTAAGAACAATTTATTAATGTAAAATAATAGGAACAAGGGTTGGCCAAGCATGAGAACTTCCTCCGCACTGCACCAGAGGGAGTGTACCACCAGTTATTTTTTTCCCACCACACCAGGACAATGAAATTGTGTGGCACCGAAACGGCACAAAAATGAATTCACTTACGCAATGCACCGGTTAACCCTAATAGGAACATACACACTTACACAAATCTCTGTGTCACATTTTCTTGGCTTTGTAATGTAATAATGTATCTTACAACCACAGCTGCTTTTGCATTAACTGTTTTATTTTCATTTTAGGCTCTGCTGATCTGTTACCCTTTCATTCAACAAAATATTCATCAGTTCCAAAAACTACATTTTAGTTGACATTATCTGGTCAAGAGATCTATTAAAGTGAGATCCCTGTAGTTGCATCTAATATTCACAAAATTGTTGCAATCTATTGGGGTGCCTTTTGCTGTTATTTACTTGGGAGGGGAATCTTTGATAATGGGGGAGGGGAGGGAGCATTATGAATTTGTATTCCTAAAGGGGGGGGGATGGTGCCCAGAGAGGAGATATGACACCATTACTCATGTTTGGCAGTTCTGAGTTTGTTCTGCATGGGAAATTTCAAGTGGATGTTCTTTAAGTATAATGTTATCTGGATATGTATAAATCGTTCTACGTGCTAGTTGGGTATGAATATGTTTGATAATGGTGGTTGTCTAGTGGTGGTGGTAAATGTGTTGTTATGTTAAAGTAGTATGATGCTGGTGTGATTTTTTTACATCTAGGTGTAGGTGTTATCGTAATGCTTGGCAAAAAGGGTGGTCTATTGAGAGATTTACTGTAAAGTTGACCGCCTATTATGTCAAGATGGGCTTTTATAGGAAAGATTTTTGTTTCAGTAGGTGGTGAATAGAAGTCTAGGGAAGGAAGTCATTTATAATACTGAGGGTTTTGTTCTGTACAGTTTCTAATTTCTGAGTATTGGACTAAGATATTGCTAGGGCTCAGGCTGGTGATGCATAGCTTAAATAGGTGCGGGGATATTGTCTATATACTATTGAGAGGGGTCTCTCTATTGGCCAAAGCTTGTTCCTGCTAATGCTTTTAAGGCTTTTAATTTGTGTATGGCCTTAGATGTAATATTGTTGATGTGGGGGGTGGGGGTAAATGTCATGTGTGTATGAAAGGTGGGACGTTTATTAAGTGAGTCTATTGTTTGAGATAAATACTACTGGGTGAATGTTTGATTCTTTTCTATCTGGAGTGCGTAAAGTGACAAGAGGATTTTTAGGGAGGTGCAGATATTATTTGTTGTCAGCCACTATTAAAGCTGGTTTATACAGTGTTGCAGTTCACTACATGCTGTATTATAGAAGGGCTTTGAGGAGTGATTATTAGATCGCCTGCATAGCTATTAATTTTTATTGAAGGGTAGAGGATGTGAAGAATAAAGAGGCTAAAAAGTGTTGGTGAGAGAATGACTTCTTGGGAGGGTGGAGCGGGGGAACTCCATTCTCTAATTTGCATGTACAAGTGGAGTGGCGTCCTTGTGTGACTTTAGCTGTTCGAGCAATAAGTCATAATACATATCATCATCATCATCACCCACCTTCTCTCCCAAAGACTGGGGGTAAGGTGCGATACATGTACTGAAAACAGAAAAGTAGTAGAGAATATGACGCAAGTCGAAAAGAAGGTCCAGCCTTACCGCTCCCTTTATACCTTATAGTGAGAACTCGTCGCAGTCCAAAAAATCTACCTTAGAGCTTTACGGGAAAGCGACGGACCCTCGCTATTGCATCTAGTCAATGTAGGGATCATCCCTTGGCCCAGGCGGGCCACAACCATACCCCCCCCTCACAAAACCCTGCAATTCACTCCCATTAGGCACCTTTCTTTTCGCCTCTGCCAAACTCAAATTCCTCTCCAACAGGAGTTCCTTTACTGACTTAATCCACTTTTTCTTCGGTCACCCAGCCGGTCAATTCCCAACACGCTCACCACTATACATCCGCTTAACCAACTGACTATCATCCATCCTTTACACATGACCAAACCTTCTCAATGTACTTTCATTAATTCTCTCATTTACTCCTCTCTTCACGCCACACAACTCAATACTGCGTTCATTCTTCATTTCATCAATTCTTCTCTAACATGCCCCTAAGATTGTCCATCTGAACATATTGTACTTTAGATCTACACCTCTTGTTCCAGACCATAGTTTCACTACTAACATTAAAACAGGTAACAACATACCCTCATGTAAGGCCCTAGCACACTCAAGACTTAGTCCCTTTACATCCACCAACGATTTAATTACACCAGTAACCTTCCTACCATTCACAACATTCCTACTACACTCTGCATCATCCGTTCCCTTTTCATCCAACATATATCCTAAATATTTAAACTCAAACACTTTTTCAGTTGCTCACCATCCAACATAACTTCACACCAAGGACTGTCCTCACTCTCAACCATAACCTTACTCTTATCTACATTTACTTTCAAAACCTTCCTTTTACACACCATTTGCTTCCAGATTTGTTTAGTTTCAACTTGTTCACATTCAACTGATTTATTTACAAGCGCTCTTAAAAACTTATCCTTATTAATTGTTCACTTAACTTCTCACTCTTAATTCTACCCCACTTCCTTCCTTATCACCTTCCTCTCCATCCAGGCCTCCAATAACTTAATTTTACATAAAACAACAATGATCCGATAATCTCATTCCTAACCCCCTCACTGATTTAACATCCAACACATACTTCAACATCTTCTTCACCAACACAAAATGAATCATACTTTTCATTTCGATACCATCTCTACCTACAACAACTGTAGTATACTTACGAATACTCTTGTTTAAGCAAAGTATTACATACACACATACCTCTCTCTCCTCACAGAAATCAGTTACCTTCCTACCATTTTCATTTTCTCCAGACATCCCAAAACCAATTGCTATACCATCCCTTTTTTGATCGCCTATCCAACCATCTGAAGCTCCTACTCACTCCATTAAAAACATCATTCAGATTATCCCAGAAAATCGTTCTCTCTCTTCAACATTACCCTCACATGGTCCATATGTCAAAACCACAAATACATTGCCCTTTTCAAACTTAATTTAACATCAGAATTTTAGTACTCACACACAAAATCTGCCATAGCTCTGTACCACAGGTCAATCGTGCAGAACTGCAACTCCTTCTCTTCCCCTCTCATTCTTTTCCACACCAGCACATACACATTTCATGCCAAACCACTCATTTTCACCGTTTCCTTTAATCTTTGTTTCAGTCACAGGGAGCAAATCATACGCCTTTCCTAATATAACATCCTTTCCTTCTCTCTCTTTTTTCTCAATCATTTTATTAACTCGACATTCCATGCACCCATAAAATTCATACATTTTCGCCGAAAGATAGAAAATCGCTTACGGCGATCACGGCCTTCTCCGAGACATGCATTAGCATTCCTGGCAAAAGATAAGTTTTAATGGGCAGCCAACCCAACTACCACATTCCCTTTAGTCGCCTTCTACAACACGCGGAGCATAAGCTGTTTGTAATTCTTTCTCTCCCATACACACAGGAATAGGGATAACGGATATAAAGGATAGGGATGTCTGTTAAGATGTCTAGAAGAAGGGTGTGGATATAAGTATGTGTATACGGTATGGGGATATAGTGCTGTCTGTAAGATGCTGTCTGGAATACGAGTGTTGATATGAAATGTATGAAAGGCAAACCTTTAGGCACTGGAATGTTATGGGAAACCCTAAACACCATAAGCCAAATGGGAGGTAATTTCATTCCTGCGAGTACCAATATAATATATATAATTTATATATATATATATATATATATATATATATATATTATATATTATAATATGAAAAAATAAACAGTTAGATATATATATATATATATATATATATATATTATATATATATTATATATATATATATATATAGTATATAAAATTTAATCCAATGGTATAATTTTCGGGTTTTTGTCGAGTACCACTTAGTTTTAATAATTTGCCACCAAAAAGCCAAACATGTCTAATATAGCTTTGTATATAACAAACGTTTATTTTGATAATTACATATATTTTTAGTATTTATCGTAAACCTTTAATTAAAGAAAGATGCCTAATATTTTTTTCATAAAAATTGCTTGATTACTTTAAGCTCGAAAACTGAAGCCATGAAGCGGTCAATTAAAAATTGGGGTTTATAAATCAATCACAAAGTTGTTTAAATTCGACAATCAAATCATGGTGTGGCTTTCTCTCAAAAACGAATGTGAAAATTTTAATTTTATTTTATTCTAAAAGGGTAAATTCCTACATGTCTGTCAATTTCCTATCTATCCGACTTACAATATGTAAATATACTAATATTATGTATGATAAAATGAAGACTATAAAAGGAATAACTACACATAACATATACAATATAGAAACAAACAAAAGGTTAGTCTAAAGATGAATGCTAGTAGCTAAAACACACACACACAAACACACAATTAATGTAATAGAGCTCATTAGAATTGTCTTCTCACATTAACAAGAGTTAATTTTTATTTATTAATAAAAATGGCACAAGCAGTTATAAACATTGCTTTAACACCTAGCACAAGTTTTTTTTTTTTAATTATTAAAGTTCACACTTCAAGGGCAGTGCCCTATTCTAGAAGGGGAATAGAATCCAGATGTGGGATCAAACATGGGCACTGTGCCATACGACTCTGTCACTCTATCGATTGCATTAAGGTAGCGGTCGGTAGATAAATGTTGATTTATAATTTTTTTCCTTTTAAAGCTAATCACAATGCGCCTGAAATAACATTACCTAACACCTTATTAAACAAAAATTCACTCACTATTATCGCTGAAAAATTAAAATCTGTTTGACCTCAATGACAACTAAACTAGCTTTAAGGGCAATGGTAAAATATTAAGTACATTAAAATATCTTATAATAATAATAATAATAATAATAATAATAATAATAATAATAATGTGGTAAGAATGGAAAGAACACTTCGAAAATTTGCACAATATTAACAGTAATGATGAGGTGTTAGTGAATGTGTGTGGTTTTGATGGTGCAAGAAGGAATAGGTATTTTGGGGATGAGGTTATTAGTAAGGAGGAGGTAATGGGTAGGGTGAGAAAGTTGAAGAATGGTAAATCTGCAGGTATAGATGAAATTACTAGTGAAATGATCAAGAGCGGAGGCGAGATGGTGATTGATTGGATTTGGAAGTTGTGTAATAAAGCGTTTATGGAGGGTATAGTTCCAAGGGATTGGAGGAGAGCGGTAATAGTACCCTTGTATAAGGGTAAGGGAGAAAAGGGGAACTGTAGAAATTAATAGGGGAATAAGTTATTGAGTGTTTGTAGGAAGGTATATGCCTGGTATTTTGTCGAAGAGTGCGTCGAGTGACTGAGGGACTGGATTGGAGAGAACAAGGCGAGTTTTAGGAGTGGGTAGAGGATGTGTGGATACAAATCTTTACATTGAAGATCAATGATTGAGAAATGAGGGGAAAAAAAGAATAAATTATATACAGGTTTTATGGATTTCTGCAACAGGCGTATGATAGAGTTAATAGGGAAGCTTTATGGCAGGTATTAGTGATATATGGTGTTGGTGGTAGGCTTCTGAATGAATCAAAAGTATGTATGACGATAGTGAAGCGTGTGTAAGAATAAATGGTGTCAATGGTGATTGGTTTAGGATTAATAGCGGAGTGAAGCAGGGTTGGGTTTATGTCTCCCTGGTTATTCAATGTGTATATGGATGGGGGTTATGAAAGAATTCGAGGTGGGGATGGCAGGAATGGTGTTAGAATGATGGAGAATGGAGAGGAAGGGTGCAGGGTGCCCTACCTATTGTATATGCGGATGATTTGGTCTGGTGGCGATCTGAGAGAGTTTGAGAGGATTGGTGAGAGATTTGGCAGGGTATGTAAAAAGGAGGGTTTGTTAAAAGTAACGTAGATAAGAGTTAAGGTTATGGTTGTGAGTGAGGACAGTCCTCAGTGTGAAGTTATGTTAGATGATGAGCAGCTGGAGCAAGTGTCTGAGTTTTAAATATTTAGGGTATGTTTTTTTGGGTTTTTTTTTTTTGGATGAGAAAGGGAACGGATATTGCAGAGTGTAGTAGGAAAGTTTGTGAATGGTAGGAAGGTGGCTGGTGCAATTAAATCGTTGGTGAATGTAAAGGGACTAAGTCTTGAGTGCGCTAGAGTCTTACATGAGGGTATGTGTTTTACCTGTGTTATTGTATGGTAGTGAGACTATATGGTCCTGGAATAAAAGTATAGATCTAAGTTCAATGTGTTCAGATGGGACAATCTTAGGGGCATGCTAGGGTGTGAAAAGAATTAATAAAGTGAGGAATGTACGTATTAGAGAGAGTGGGCTGTGGTGTGAAGAAAGGGTAAATGAGAGAATATGAAAGTATGTTGAGATGGTTTTTGGTCATTGGAAAGGATGATGAAAGTCGGTTGGTTTAAGCGGATGTATAGTGGAGAGTGTGTTGGGAACCGGCCGGTGGAGACCGAAGAGAAAGTGATTTGAGTCGGTAACGAATGTCTTGAAAGGAAGCAGAAATGTGAGTTTGGCCAGAGGCGAGAATAAAGGTGCATGATAGGAGAGAATGGCGGGGTTTTGTATGGGGGCATGGTTGTGGCCCACCTGGGCCAGGGGATGAACCCTTACATTGACGATTTACCATAGTGAGGGTCCGTCGCGGTCCTATGATGCTGTTAGGGTGGATTTTTTGTTCTGTGAGAGCTCTCACTAATTAATGGTACACGGTAAGGCTGGGCTTTCTTTTCGACGTTTGTCATGTTCTCCTACTGCTTTTCTTTTCTGATGCTTGTACAGCACCTTACCCCCAATCTTGGGGCAAAGAGGAAGGTGAAGAAAGAAAGAAAGAAAAAATTTAAAACGTTGTAAATATATTTAAAGTTCATCAAAATGTAGAGGATAAAGTAGATAAGAAAAACTTACTCGGAATGAGCCCCAAGCAAATACTCGTCCATCTGACATAAGTGCAGCTGAATGACAATCTCCAGCACAAATCTGAACAGCTTCACCATCAAGTTTAACTTCTGCAATCTCAAAATTTTCCTCTTCTGATGATGTTAGCCGCCCTAAGCCACCTTCATCATTACATCCCCAACTATAAACCTTCAAATGAGACAAACAATTAAAAGAAGAAGAATTATCATACAAAAAATATGATCATGTAAATTAGCTAAAAAAGTGGATTTTAAATTGTTAGAATATGAAGAACAAACACAATATTAAAATACTCGAGATAACTTTAATTGGAGATGCTATGAACACAAAAAAATTGGTTTAATAAATTTATTTTAGTTTATATATATATATATATATATATATATATATATTATATATATATATATATATATATATATTATATCTATATTATATATATATATATATATAATATATATATATATATATATATATATATTATATATATATATATATATATATATATATATATATATATATATATATATATATATATATATATATAATTCAATACAAGGTATAATTTTCGGTCTTTGTCGAGTACCACTTGGCTTTAATAGAGGTATGTGTGTACTGTGTAAGTAATACTTTCTTTAAACACAAGAGTATTCATAAGTATACTAGAGTTGGTGTAGGTAGAGATGGTATATAAGTGAAAAGTATGACTGATTTTGTGTTGGTGAAGATGTTGAAGCATGTGTTGGATGTTATATCAGTGAGGGGGGTTAAGAATGGGATTATCAGATCATTATGTTATTTTACGTAAAATTAAGCTAGTGGGGGCTTGGATGGAGAGGAAGGTGATAAGGAAGGAAGTGGGTAGAATTAAAAGTGAGAAGTTAAGTGAACAAGGTAATAAAGATAAGTACTTAAGAGCGCTCGCAAGTAAATCAGGTGAATGTAAACAAGTTGAAATTGAACAAATCTGCAAGTAAATGAAGGAAGCGGTTGTTAGCAGTGCAAAAGAAGCATGTAGATGTGCTAAAGTAGGAAGTAAGAATGTTAACAACAAGAGGTAGAATGAAGAGGTGATGCAAGCGGTTAAAAGTAAAAAAGAAGTGTGGTTGAATGTAGTAAAAGCCAATGATGAGGTTTCTAAAGAAAGATTTTTGGAATTATATAAGGAGGAAAAACGGAATATTAAAAATGCATACATAGGAGAAAAGAAGAAGAAGAGGTAAATGAACAGTTTGTAAGGAGGATGAATGGGAACTTACAAGCAAATAGGAAGCTCTTCTGGAAGGAAGCGCGAAAGGTTAAGAATGAGAATAAAGGAAAACTACTTAGGATAATGAGTAGGGATGATGCTTTCATAACTGACGATATGGATCTGGGGGGAGTGTGGAAGGAACACTTCGAAAATCTGCATAACATTGGCAGTAATCAAAAGGTGATAGTGAATGTATGTGGGTTTGATGGAGCAAGGAATAGGTATTTTGGGGATAAGGTCATTAGTAAGGAAGAGGTAATGGGTACAGTGAGAAAGTTGAAGAATGGTTAATCTGCAGGTATAGATGAAATCACTGGTGAAATGATCATGAATGGAGGCGAGATGGTGATTGATTGGATTTGGAAGTTGTGTAACAAAGTGTTTATGGAGGGTATAGTTCCGAGGGATTGGAGGAGAGCAGTAATAGTAACCTTATATAAGGGTAAGGGAGATAAGGATAACTGTAGGAATTATAGGAAATTTGTTTATTGAGTGTTGTAGGGAAGATATATGCTGGTATTTTGGTCAAAAGAGTTTGTTGAGTGACTAAAGGACTGATTGGTGAAGAACAAGGTGCGTTTAGGATTGGTAGAGGATGTGTGGATCAAATCTTTACATTGAAACAAATGATTGAAAAAATGAGGGAGAAGAATAATAAATTGTATTTAAGTTTTATGGATTTGCAACAGGCGTATGATAGTATTATTAATGAAGCTCTATGGCAGGTGTTAGTGATATATGGTATTGGTGGCAAGCTTCTGAATGGAATGAAAAGTATGTATAATGATAGTGAAGCGTGTGTAAGAATAAATGGTGTCGAAAGTAATTGGTTTAATAATAATAGCGGGGTGAGGCAGGGATGTGTTATGTCTCCTTGGTTATTCAATATGTATATGGATGGGGTTATGAAAGAATTAGAGGTGGGGGTAGCAGGAGATGGAGTTAGAATGATGAATGATGGAGAATGGAAGAAAGTGGAGGGTACCCTACCTATATGCGGTGAATCTGAAGAGTTCGAGAGGATTGGTAGAGAGATTTGGCAGGGTGTTTAAAAGGAGGGGTTTGAAAGTAAACGTAGATAAGAGTAGGGTTGTGGTTGTGAGTGAGGACAGTCCTTGGTGTGAAGTTATGTTAGATGGTGAGCAGTTGGAACAAGTGTCTGAGTTTAAATATATAGGATATGTTGGATGAAAAGGAAAAGGATGATGCAGTGTAGTAGGAAAGTTGTGAATGGCAGGAAGGTGGAAGTGCAATTAAATTGGTGGTGGATATAAAGGGACAAAGTCTTGAGTGCGCTAGGGTCTTACATGAGGGTATGTTGATACCTGTGTTAATGTATAGTAGTGAAACTATGGTCTGGAATAACAGGTATAGATCTAAAGTACAATGTGTTAGGGGCGTGTTAGGTGTGAGGTGAATTGATAAAATGAGGAATGAACGTATTAGAGGGTTATGTGGTGTGAATAAATTAATAAATGAGAGAATAAATGAAAGTACGTTGAGATGGTTTGGTCAT